>VYZW01023645.1:5088-31103 GCA_013401315.1 Balaeniceps rex
TACTGTTTCAGGCAATACTGGTCCCATCACGAGATGGTTCAAAAGCTGAAACAATGGTATAATTTGCTCATTTATACATCTGTTACTTCTTTTTTACAATAGGAGCATGAATCTGAAGGTGGGAGAACCCCACTAATGAAGGCTGCACGAGCTGGTCATTTATGCACTGTGCAATTCCTTATTAGCAAAGGTAAAATACTAGTTTAAATAACCAATTAAAAAACTTAAAATGCCACTTTACAGTTCTGCATGTTTGTGACCCTTCTCCAAAATTAATCTGTTTATGTGTATATGAGCATTTGTCAAACCATTAAGGGTTTTTTGAATGTCATTTAGTTCGTGATACAATGAATCTCAAAATATTTTCCTAGTTAGTTTTCTACTCTGTTGTATAGATTAATAAATAGATTTGAAGTACAGCAAATATTTTCAGTTCCTTAAAAAAAGCACTCCCTCCTTCAAAAAAACACATCCTCAAGTACTGTCTGAAACAGTAAAAATTGTGCCATCTAGTGATAGTGGTAAGTGCTTAGAATGAAAATTTAAAAGTTGTGCTTTGTACACCATAAGCATTCCCTCTCTCTTACCATTTACAAGGCCCACTGTTAGTCGTTACTGCCTTGTCTTTACAAGATGAGGAGGATGATGTGTAGAAGCCATCAGTTATTGAAAATCCTTTGCTTTTACCGCAGAAGTGTGTATGAATTAGGAAGATTAGAAGAGGAAAAGTTTATGCCAGAAAATACTGTACTTGTTGATACTTTCTTTTAAAAAGAATTTCCTTGTGTTTAATTCTGAGATCTTCTCTTTATAGGTGCAAACGTTAACAGGGCTACAGCTAATAATGACCACACGGTGGTGTCACTGGCATGTGCAGGAGGCCACCTGGCAGTTGTTGAGCTCCTTCTGGCTCATGGTGCAGATCCTACTCATCGGCTCAAGGTATTCACTTAAAACTATGCATTTATCATAGGTACGGAAAGAACCAATGTAGTTGGATTTAATGGATTAGTAAATGTGCAATTTTAAATGGTCTAATTCATATCTTACGTGCTACATCAGGTAGCAAAATTCATCTCCTGGCTTTTTATTTCCAAAATCTTACTTCAGGATGGCTCAACGATGCTCATTGAAGCTGCCAAAGGAGGACATACAAATGTTGTTTCTTACTTGCTGGATTACCCAAACAATATTTTGTCGGTTCCTGCAGCAGACTTGTCTCAGCTCACACCTCCATCTCAGGATCAGTCTCAGGTAAGGTATAAGGAATTTTTTTTTTTAATATCACCATGAATATTGCAAAGAAGCAATTCCTTAGTAGTTAACTTCTGAAGTTAATTTAGATGTGAACATATACAGTGGAAAGAATTAAAAAAAGTCTAGGCATTTGAAAATGGGAGAGAGTGAGAAAGTTGATTGTCTGCAGTGTCCTGAAGAGTGCCAAACCTAGTGTCTCAAAAGAATATTATTTTCTTCGTTGCATTTACTCAGTATGTTGTTTCAACAGTTCTGAACCCTTGTGACAGCACCCCTCAAATGTTGTTGCTGATTTTGGTTGTTATATGAAAGAAAATATATTGTGTAAATTTAGAATTCTGCAGGCTGGAGAGGTAGCTTTCCAGTGGAGTTAGCTGATTAAAAGCCTGAAGATGTTAACAGTTTTCCAGCCTACACAGCCCAGAATTTTGTGAAGAGTAACATAGTTAACTTTGACATATTTTCCACAATAAAATAGCATGGGACAGGTCATACCAAGAGGCAGCATTAGAATACACAGTTTGGGAAGAGTGGATTGGAGGTCTGCTGTAGAAATGTATCTTTGTATTAACACTTCAAGATCTGGTCCATTCAAAAGGGTTTTTTATCTGAGTGTGTGTCTGTGGCTTTGTTTTAAGGTTCCACGTGTACCCGTGCATACACTTGCTATGGTTGTACCTCCCCAGGAACCTGACAGAACCCCTCAAGAGAACTCGCCACCTCTCTTGGGAGTGGTGAAAGGTTAGTATGTAGCCACTCAGAGAATATATGCAATTTGGAAACTGATAGGCTGGGGACAATTTTATTAGAGCTTATGCATAGTATAGTCCACTCCATCAATTCTTGAACACCTCTAATGAAGTATAACTTAAAAGTATTTTATGTAGTGCATAGTTTTTGCTTATTTTGTTGTATTCTACAGTATAGTAACACTGGTTATTCTAATTTTATTATGCTTATTCTAATTTATTAGAATTATGCTTATTCTGGTTTTTTTGGAAGATGATGATTGTGGTAACTGCCATAGTGCAGACTGATAAAAAACATTAATAAACTCTAGGTATGTTTACTTTTGAATATTGTACATTGGTCGTCTAGAATAGTTGCAACTATTATTGATGAACTTGATGTATCAACTTTTTTCTGTTCCTACAGTAGCAATGCAAACATGTTGGCACTGTAAAATGCCAATGCAGATCTACTTACAGGAGAATTTTTCTTCTGTTAGAAATAGTACTCTTGTAAATAATCATAACGTCAGGGTTTTTGCTTTGAACATGATTGAACTGATCGGTCAAAACTATTTGCAGTCACTAAATGGCAAATTTAGCAGTTTGTTTCCAGCTACAGATTCTGTAACAAATTCTTCGTGTCTGCTAAGTCAGCTCAGAAAGAGAAGCAGATTCTCAAGTGGAGAGTTACAAACTACAGCTGCTAGTGATTTACAGTTTTGGATGGGGATATTAAATATTATAGTATCCAAAGCTCTATTAGCTAGCTTTACTTAATTCCTTTACTCTGGAAGTGCTCAGTGCTTCGTAAAACAAACCAACCAACCAACCCAGGGGCACAAATGAAGAGAGAAAAACATTGTGTACCTAATGGTGTTTGTGTGCAGCCATGACTCTCTCCATGCATATATGCCATATGTGTGACTTCTTAAATGCAGTTATTGTATCTTTTTCCTAGGATGTGCAACACTCGATATTTTGGATTTCATAAAAATGAGTACCAAACAAATGAAAAGAATATGCAACTTCTGGTTCAGATAAAACAGCAAAAAGCTATATGCTAGCGTGTGTGCCCTTACAATTAAAGAACTATTAGTATTGCAAAGTGGGTTAGTGTTCTGGAAGTACGTTTTGTGATGCATGGGAATCAATGAGATTAGTTGATACTGAGTTAGAAGACTGAAGTTACAAGCTTAAAGTTTCATGTTATTTAATCAAATTGTGAAAAGCAAACAGATGATTGTAGTTTAAGAAATAGCTCTCATTAAAAAAATACTTTATTGCAAATGCCAGCACATATTTTAGGCATGTTGTTAGCAGTACCATGTTGTTGGAACTGGCACAGAGAGATCTAGTTGGTCTCAGTGTTTCAGGACATGCTTCATGCATGTCGGTGAAACTAATCTGTGATGCGTTGCAAGAGATGTAGCAATCTGAAATGTGTCATTGGGCTGATGAAGCATTCCTGAAAACTTTGTGTGCAAAGCTCTTGTGTATCTCAGATCCTTAGGGGAAAAATGATATTTTTGTGATAAACATGGTGTGATCGTTGTAGTGATACCACTGCTCTAACTGTGATAGAGTTAGTGGTTTTTGCTGAACTTCCATTCTTAACTTGTTACACACATGTGGCTTTAATATACCAGACTTTCATTGTTAGACTTCTTGGGAGATGAGGGGCAAAAGAAGGTACAAATAAAGGCATGTTCATTATTTCCGGGGGGGGGGGCAGAGCAGTCTTAGGTTCTTATGTAACAAAATTGTTTATCCTGGGGAACACAAATTTATTGCTTTCACAGTTAGAAGTAGCCCCCTGAGTTTTTGTATAAACTCTTAACTACTTGGAGGAAGGAGAGGAGCACCTAGCCTTCTTAACCTCAGCGCAGTCTGGTTTTTAAAGACTTGTATTAGTTTTCCAAGAAATGCAATAATAACAACTTGTTTCCTGAAGAGTTCTTGGCAAGTCATGTGTAAAACTAGAATATGCTTGTATGTTATTGTTATGAATCAAATATGGTGTGAGGTTTTTCAAGGAGAATTTATGGTCTAATTTTGAATTACGTTATTCTTCAGTAAAGTAAGAAGGCATATGGAATAGTTGCCATTTGAATAATTATTTTGGCAAACAATTTAATATCAATGTTTAGCAACTGAAAAGAGAAACATTTCAGAGCTGACCGTGGATCTAGAGAGACTCAGGTAAAGGTGATACACAAAGATGGTAACCTCCTAAAGAGCTGAAGAAAAATCAGGTGAAAGAAGTAGTATTAGTTCACGGGACTGAACAGACCTCAACTCTTACATGCGTAGGAAGGATTGTTTTTACTACATTTAGCATGTGTCCATTGTGCCCATGTAAAAGTGAAATCCCAGTCAAGCTCAGCTCTTTGTGCTTTCATGGGGAGAGGCAGGAGATCCCTTCCTTGGTGTTTTGTACTTGCTGCTGCCCTTGCTTGAACACGGTCAGGATTGCTCAGCAGCCAGCAGCAATTCTGATGCAGCAGCTCAATACGGAGAGTCTTTTGGCTAGAAAAAACAAATGTGCTATTCCTGCAGGACCAGAGGGTCTCTTCTGCTTTACACTGCAAGGGGTGTAAAGCACAGTGGCTATGATGCAGCTCCAAGTGCTCCTGCATCTGGTTCTCTGGGGCGAGGGGGTCTCGGTGCCCAGCACATGAAATGGTCAAAAGGAATGCTGTTGGATTTCTTCAGGAAATCAGCTGGTGTAATAGTGTTGCCATTGATAATCTTGTCTAGTTTGTAAATGCAAGCTAATGTTTAATAAGAGTGGGATCTGAAGCTCCCAGTGGTGTTTTTGATTCTGCCTTGGTCTCTGGCAGAGCGTGCCTGGTGAGCAGAGTTGCTTGAACCAATGGCACATTTTTAGAACATTACTGAAAAACAACATGCTAGTGCAACAAGGTACTCGGGAAGTCTGTGGAAAACAGCAGGATTGTTTTCTTAGTCCAAATATTTGAACTATGTAAAGTGTTTTTAAATGTGTCTAAACTGGCTTCAGCAAGGGCAAGTCCTGCCTGGCTAACCTGATGGCTTTCTGTGATGGAGTAACTGCATCAGTGGACAAGGGAAAAGCAATGGATGTCATCTACCTGGACTTCCAAAAAGCCTTCAACACGGTCCCCCACAACATCCTTCTCTCTAAATTGGAGAGATACGGATTTGATGGGTGGACTGTTCGGTGGATAAGGAACTGGTTGGATGGTCGCATGCAGAGGGTAGTGGTCAATGGCTCGATGTCCAAATGGAGACCGGTGACAAGTGGTGTTCCTCGGGGTCCATACTGGGACCAGTGCTGTTTAATATTTTCATCAATGACATAGACAGCGAGATCGAGTGCACCCTCAGCAAGTTTGCAGATGACACCAAGCTGAGTGGTGCAGTTGACATGCCTGAGGGACGGGATGTCATCCAAAGGGACCTGGACAGGCTGGAGAGGTGGGCCTGTGCAAACCTCATGAGGTTCAACAAGGCTAAGTGCAAGGTCCTGCACCTGGGTCGGGGCAACCCCCGATATCAATACAGGCTGGGAGATGAGGGGATTGAGAGCAGCCCTGCGGAGAAGGACTTGGGGGTACTGGTGGATGAAAAGCTGGACATGAGCCAGCAGTGTGCGCTTGCAGCCCAGAAGGCCAACCGTATCCTGGGCTGCATCAAAAGAAGCGTGGCCAGCAGGTCGAGGGAGGTGATTCTGCCCCTCTACTCGGCTCTGGTGAGACCCCACCTGGAGTACTGCGTCCAGCTCTGGAGCCCTCAGCACAAGAAGGACATGGAGCTGTTGGAGCGGGTCCAGAAGAGGGCCACAAAAATGATCCAAGGGCTGGAGCACCTCTCCTGCGAGGACAGGCTGAGAGAGTTGGGGTTGTTCAGCCTGGAGAAGAGAAGGCTGCAGGGAGACCTTATTGCAGCCTTTCAGTACTTAAAGGGGGCCTATAGGAAAGATGGGGACAGTCTTTTTAGCAAGGCCTGTTGTGACAGGACAAGGGGTAATGGTTTTAAACTAAAGGAGGGTAGATTTAAGGTAGATATAAGGAAGAAATTTTTTACAATGAGGGTGGTTAAGCACTGGAACAGGTTGCCCAGAGAGGTAGTGGAGGCCCCATCCCTGGAAACATTCAAGGTCAGGTTGGATGGGGCTCTGAGCAACCTGATCTAGTTGATGATGTCCCTGCTCACTGCAGGGGGGTTGGACTAGCTGACCTCTAAAGGTCCCTTCCAACCCAAAGCACTCTATGATTCTATGATTTTTGGAGGCTGAGGTATCAGTTATTTTGTAAGTTTTTCCTCCAGATCTGTTTTACTTCATAGCTAATCTGAAATTGTGCTTACAAATGAACTAATTGGCCTGAACTGAGTGCTTAAAACCTATCAATATTCTGTCATTAGACTTCTCTGCTGTTGTTTTTAAGTGGGCAGTAACTTGCAGCGTTTCTCACTTGGGGTGCATATTTTTTTAGAATTCCACAAGACCTAATAGACTTAAGTTATTCATGTGAAAGCTGCCACATCTGCCTTTGATCCCTGGGAAGGAGACCTGAGTTCCCGTAAAGCTGAGTAGGATTTTTGGAATCTGTAAGCGTTTTAAGTTAGACCTTCAATATACGGTATCCCCTGTATCCCCGTGCTAAATCTGACAGTCTAATGGCTTGGAGAAAGGAAAGAAAAACAAACTCCACATAACTTCAATAGCTACAAATTCAATAATTTTTTTTATACTCCAATATCTGACTTCTGTGCCTAATACTGAGTTATACACTGGCAGATATCTCATACATTGTGTGATTTAATTGAAACAGGCCAGGTTAACAGTAGAACAAGAAAGATTATATTGTTCTCATTGAGGTGAAGGCATTAAAAAAGCAAGCTGATATTCTTGCTTTTCCATTCTGACTCTTTTCAGACTTCTCTACTGCACAGTCCAGCTATCTGTTCATTGTTTCATGTGCTTCAACATCTTCTGATTAACTCTTGCCATTTCCTGCGTATTTTCTGCCTGGGTCAGCAGCTGACCCAGTTATCCGGGATGAATTACCAAGTGAAATTTAACAGTCCATGCCTCATGGCTTGCTAACTTCACTAGTACTTTTTTAGTAGACTTAAAGACTTGTTATTCTTTATGCAAATTTTTAGCAGTGCAGGCAGATGATTTAAAAACAAGACATGTGTAGGTCCTCAAGAGCACAAGCATATAAAAATCTTTTCACAGTGGTTTGTGAAATTCCACTCCTTTGAAGCTGTAGTCACCTGCTTGCCACTGACTAATTTAATTGCATCTTAGCGATTTTCCAGTTAGATACCGTCAAGCCACCGGAGGAAACTTGGGAAGAAGACTACGATTGGAAATGTAACTCAAATTTTTGAATGTCAGAAAATTGAGTTAAGTTTGGCTTGGTTTCAGCCATGTAACCGTTGCCTGTTGGATGTCATTGCACCTATTCCCTGCAAGTTTTCCACAGAAACAGCCGCTGGAGTGATAAAGATTGGCAAAAATACTGCATGGTTCACGGGAGGAACACAGTGAAAATAACTCCTCTCATCTGATCATTCAGCCCTCCACAAATTGTCCTGTTCTTTATAAAGAAGAATGAAGTATGTATTTAAAAACAATGTAACAGATGAATTTACTTGGGGAAAGTAGGCTATTTTTTTGTTGCCCAATTAGCCAGATTGTATAATATTGCACTTTGCATTTGTTTGTGAATGGATTGACAGATTGTTTCCCCAGGTTCTTAGAGCTGAATTTCTTAGTGATATGAATTACAGTTAAACACAGAATTTTAATGAAAATTCAATATTGAGCTCATCTTACTCCTGTTGATGAGGCTGGTGAATTTTAATTGCAGACTGCAAATCTAACTCTTGACTTCTGAATTAAATCAGATTTTTAAAAAACCCTAAAGTGCAAGAAAAGTGTACAAGCAATTCTGTTAACAAAGCACAAAGATCTTAGTATGGATTTATGTTTCCTAACATCTACCTTTTGTAACGTGAGGAACAGACAATCTGGTTTTTTTGGTTGGTTGTTTTTTGTTGGGGTTTGGGGGAGGGGGGTGTGTTGGGTTTTTGAGGTTTGGGGTTTTTTTAAGTTCTAGGTAATATTACCTATGAGGATGACATGGTGATTCATACAGATTTATATACCAGCAGAGAAGATGTATTTGAACGTACAAATGTGTATAACACAGTTGACTTTTTCATTGCTATCATTTTTTCTTCATGATGGAAAAATCTTTTGGAATTTAACTGTTGATTTGGACCCACTCTTTTTTTTTTTTTGCTTTTCCTCTTTTCCATTTAATAACTCTAGAAATTAAGGAGCTGTCAACAAGTCCCAGAATTTCATCTAATAAAAAGTAAAGTGTAACATAAGTGTTTCAGGTGGTGGCCACGATGAAAGCCAGTAAGCTGAAATGCAAGTTGTGTTGACAGAAACTTCCTGAAGACTATAATGGATTGTAAAAACAAACCTTTAGTCGTCTTAATTTTATGAAAAAATAAAGTAGTGATTTTTCTTAAACTTTCGTTGCTTGCTCTAAAATACAACAAATGTCTGTCCTCACTAATTCATGATTTAGTGCTTTTAGGGTAAGATCTGAACTAGGCTTCATTTATATAAGAAAATTACTTATCTACTTCATGTTTCTCAGACTCTTCCTTGGAGTAAATATCTCAGTCCTCAGACTTGCAGAGGACAGCCCAAGTATGTGCCTGTGCTGTAAAGTACAAGGCTGTCATTTGGGTGTTAGCAAATGTAGATGGTACATCTAGTAACGATGTCATTGGGGTCAGTAGGCTGGTTTTAGGTAGGTTTATTTTGGACCAGTAGCATCTCACCTGTGCTGCTCTATTCATTGTGAAAGGGCATATAAATTACTTCTTTCTTGGGAGAAGACATCCTATAGATTAGAAGTCAGGGCTAGAAGATCAAATTCCTCGAGAATCATAAGTACTCAGGAGGAAATATGGTATCAGACTTGTTCATAGGCAGCAACCCTATAAAGAGTGAATGTGTTTTAAGCAAATTTAAATTAGAAGAGTTTAATTGGTTAGGAGAGCCACCTGAGGACTATAAATATGAAAGTTATTTTTCCAACCTCTTTCTCACAGTGTCTAGACCTTTACATGTTACTTGCAGCCAGAAGGCATTAAAAACTGGTAATGGTGTCCTCCCTGCCTATTATTGGGTGCTCAAGAGACCAGGGATGGTGCTTAGGGGAGGCTAATCTGGGTGAATGGACTATTGCAACTCAGGTACTTAGGAGATTATCTACAGTGTACGGGAGAAGTACAGGAGATTTCCATAGGAAACATTTACCTCTCATTTCCTGGAGAAAATAAGAAGTCAGAGAAATGGATGGGAAGCTGTGTTTGTGCAGAGTAGGTCTTACCCTCAGTCGTGTGTATTGGTCAAAAAACTGGCTGAAGTCGTGTGTGGTCTGCAGGAATGGTGGTGAAGGCTGAGTTGGTCAGGTTAGGGACCAGAACCTGTGGGAACATGGAAATATAAATAAAAGAGCAATTGGTGCTACTGTTCACAAAATAAATTGGGAAATGGTCATTTCCTTACTCTGTGGCTTTCCTGGTGTGCCCATAACCACTCTGGGTTTTCTGTCAACCGAACAATTCTTTGTCCTGTAATCATGATTACCTGATGGCAGGTGGTATTTGTGTAGTAACATCTGGATTTCATTGATCCTCAGTCTTCATTTCATACTAAACAAGTCTTCTAAAAGTGGCCAAAACAGTTGCTTTAGAGGCTAGGTTGACTATTTAATATTGCTAGATTTAATTTTGTAGCAGGTTGGTTATGTAGAAGATTGATGCTCCACTAAAAAGATAAATGAAAAAAATAAGAAAAAAAAGAAGTTGAAGTATTTATGATTTGGCCTATGATTGGATTTTTAAGTCTTACTGCACTTAGGTATTTCAAAAGTGAAAGTATAAAGTAGTGTCTTGTTCATAATTATTTACTAAAATGGGCACTGTATTTTTCAGGACATTGTAATATAGAAGTGATTGGGATAAAACAGGAAATTGCTACTTCTAAATACTTCCAATATTATAATATTATATTACAATGCTTACATATTTGAAGCTACCAACAGCGTCTTCTCCACCTCTGGTTTGAACTGGCTGTTCAGATGTGCATGTCAGGTTTAGCAGATCTTTCTTCCTACCCCTTGTCCTCTTTCAGTATCCCCAAGATCACAGGTTGCAACTATTTTCTGGCATGGAAAGGGTGATCTGGAACCTGGAAAGTGGCCCTGCTAACTAATTAGAAGCTGATTAAAATAAATCTCCGCACCTCTTCTGGAACTTAAGAGCCCAGCTCTTGACTTGCTGGTTTCCTAATGCCTGTCTTCAGAAACTGTCCCAACTTTCCATGGTCATTCCCGGTCTGAGCTGCTGTCTGGGGAGTGCTGCCTGCTTGAGACCAGCCTTGGCTCCCCTACCCAGTCCAGGTCTTGATATGAGGCTGTACTTCTGCTCTTTACTTTCTCTTGTGCTTGTAGAAAAGTTTTCCTATGACAGACTTGTTTTTTCCCCAGGTGGGACTTAATTGAGAGGGATAATATTGGTTCTTTGTTATTTGGGGGCTCTTTGAACTGCAGCTTTTTTTTCCTACAGAGTGATGGAAGCTGTCCAGAGCCGCCAGGTTGTGGGAGTGCTTTCTGTTAGGATGGAAATGATGGGTACAGTAACCTTAGGAATGACGTTAAACAGAGCGGTGCAAAGGGTTCCCATCTTAGCCGCATCTTAAAGGCAGGGATAATTTGCAGTTAGGTTACTATAATGTTTCTGCTACTTCAGCAGTGGAGCATCTTAGTTTCAAAAGACACCAACTTATTAGTTTCTAGCAAAGATATAGACGAGCATTTCAGAGATTTTTGGTGAGTGCAAATGTGTTTTTCAAGAGTGGTCTGCAAAACTTACATTATGAGTTACACTTTTAAAAATGAAAGGATAATTATATGACTCCTAAGTACACTACAAAGCCAAATAGCCAGCAGCTTTGTAGCAGGCTTGAGCTAAATATCCACCAGCCAGCACAAAGCAAGTTATTGCTAAACTTTAGTCAAATTCCTTATTGTCTTCTGAGAAATTGTCTTGGGACTCACTTATGGTTCAGAGACAAAATAATGGTAGTGGTTGGAATAGGTATTCAGCTGGAACTACTGACCTGTACAAGGCAGCCATGTAAAGTACTGAGCTGGACAAAGAGCTTACTGAAGGGTGTCTACAGTGTTTGTAGGATGCTGGGGCATTTCCTGGGGTTATTAAGATTTTTGTTGTTTCCCTTAAATTTAGATACTGTTTGCTTTCACTCCAGAGACTCTAGTGAAGGTATTCAGCACTGAGTTAGTTCAATTCTATTTTAATATTTGTTCTTTCTCTTTATGAAAAATTCTCAGATTTGTTTGCTTTTTCAATTAATTGCTTTAAAAAAGATTAATTTCAGAGTGAGCTGTATGTGACTTCTGTTTTGACAGCAATGCAAAATGAAGTAACTTGTGAATTAGTATTTTGGTGAAGGAAGGTGCAGAGAGAAATAAATCAGTGTTTTAGGAAACTTAATCCTTCCAGAGGTAATGGCTGATCTGAGACTTAGTTCTTGCATCCAGATTTTCACTTAACTGTGTGACATTTAGGTAACTTTATTAGGCCATGTCTCAAACTGTACATAATTTTAATGCTCCTTTTAATGATTAATTGTATGAGTCTGCTTTGTAAATATTCAAGGGTTTTTTGTAATTTTTTTTTTTAAGCTACATATATCACTGTTTGGGTATAGCAAATGAGCGTTAGTGCAGAAAATTATTTGATCAGGCTAAAACCTTCCACATTTTTAATTAAAGTTTCTTACACTGAAGTTATAATTAAAATTTCAGCACTTAATAGATTCCTGTTAGCAAGATCTGACTGGAGGTTTCACAGACGTGGCTTCTGGGAAAGCAGCCTTGCGTTGCTTGAAGGCAGTGAGCACTCGGAAGCGCTGCCCTGGCTTGGTGTTTCTTGCTAGATTCGTGTTGAAGATTATTTTTTAAGTCTTAATAGAGAGCAGAATTGTTAATTTGTTACTGGAGGGAGGGAGAAAAGCAAGCTGTTAATTTTGTCTCAGAACTTTTAAAAAGGTGCTAAAGCTTCGAATTATAGTTGTATACATTAAGTCTGCACTGGCAGGATTCTGTTTGTAATGTAAAGGTGGAATGCTATAGTGTTTGGAGAAATACTAGTTCAAAATACTGATCTTACTGTAGAGTTAGTCTTCTCTTAAATACAGACCAATTCTGCTTGTAACTTTGCTGTTGGAAGCTAGCCTCTGGAAAATAGTCTTAGTTTAATTGCTCTGCACACCAGAACAACTTTGGGAACTCAGTAAATTATTTAAATTGCCTTGCTCTTCTTGCTGATTTCAGTTCCCAGATGCAGTCATGTATGTCAGAAGCCATAAAGGTTCCTTATTCCTTAAGATTAAAATAGCTGTGTTCAAAGGGGTATTAGGGTCAATATTGAAAATTCCAGCTATATGCTTTGTCATTTCTTGTCTTAACATGGAGTGTAGGGTTTACCTTTCTGTGGTTTGACAGATGTGCAGTGTCAGTTGTAAAGATTTTTTTTTTTTTTGGGGGGGTGGGTGAGAGGGGAGGTTTGGGGTATCTTTAGCATGGCATTTTTTCAAACATTTTTCATGTGCTTAGGTGCATCCAAGCAGAAGTCAAGTTCCCTGCAGGTAGCAGATAAGGACCTACTGCCACCTTTTCACCCATACCAGCCTTTGGAATGCATAGTAGAAGAGACTGAAGGCAAGCTGAATGAACTTGGACAGAGAATTAGTGCTATTGAAAAAGCACAACTTAAATCATTGGAATTAATTCAAGGTGAACCTTTAAATAAAGATAAGATTGAAGAACTTAAAAAGAACAGAGAAGAACAAGTACAGAAGAAGAAGAAAATATTGAAGGAGCTGCAGAAGGTGGAAAGGCAGTTGCAGATGAAAACCCAACAGCAGTTTACCAAAGAATATTTGGAGACCAAAGGTCAGACAGACACACCACTTCCCCTGCAGCAGCAGTGCCCACTTACAGGGGTCTTCCCAGAAGTGGAAGCTGGTAAGGGTCTGCCAGAGGATAACTTTTCAGGGTTACCTCAGGTTGACACAATCTTGTCTAAAGATGATGAGCAACAACAGTCTCCATCACCTGCTGAACAAATAGAGTTTGTCCCTACCCAGCCTTTGCCAGCAACGCAATGTAATTTTTCTGGTAATTTAGGTTATAATGGGACAGAGTCTCTTGAACTTCAGAAAGCATTAGGGAATCAGCAGAATGTAGGACAGCAGCAGCAAATTGCTGGGCAGGGGCTCTTAGTTCAAGAACCAGACGGATTAATGGTTGCCACTCCAGCACAGACGCTTACCGACACTCTTGATGACCTAATAGCAGGTGGGTTAAGAAATATACCTATTTTTGCAATAATTTGTGTGCTCAGTTTCCCTCTCTCTCCTTCCCTCCAAAAACATCTTGGGGTTTTCCAGTTTGGGAATACTTGCTTAAGAATAAGTTCCTGATTAGTGCTATTAATCCTAACAGTGACTTCCAATTCTAATATGAGGCTTTTAAATATCTTTTTTCCAAAGTGCAAAACTGCCTGTACTGAAGACCTGTTTTAGCCCCTTTGGCTTCATCTTTTCCTGTGCTTCTTTAAAAAGCCTTGTCATGAGTGATTAGTAGTGCCCACTAGGAAACCTGGAAGTGTGACAATTTTGTATCTTCTGTAGAATTTTCTATACAGGCTTATACCTCAGTCACTTTCTTCAGTGTAGTAGCCATCTCTAGAAAAAGCCAAATTATTGTCACTTGTATGGACAAATGTGTCCCTCTCCTTGCTGCTCAAGGTGTTGCTATGGTTTAAACACAACCTGGAATCCATGCACAACTGCTCAGTTCTGTAATGGCTTGTGTTTTCAGAATACCCTCTAAACCCTGGTTGTTGTACAGGATATCTGCTTGTTAGATATATGGCAAAAATGTGTCCTGTTATCTGGATGAAAAGCAAAAATCCAAACATCCTTCCATTTGTTGATAACGGTGTGAAGAAGAATGGAAGTTCCCACACATTGGGCTGTGTGAGTCCCCTTGTGGAAAAAGAGATACCATTTTTGTTGACTTCATTTCATGGATTTGACTAGGATTGATGTTTGCTGCTGGAGGTATGTAGGATATAGCCAGTGTTGTTTGGTCTGTAGTTTTTTTTAATTTGGTGTTTTTCAATGTTTCTATGCACCTTGTGTCTGTCCCTCAGCCCTTATTTTACTGTCATCACCTCCTCCCCCACCCCACCCTGTAGTCACTGCCTTGTCCTCTTAAGTTCAATTCAAGGTTGTAGACATGTGTGGTAAGACCTTTTGCCAGCCATTCCTGTGAACTTTTAGAATGGTAATTGCATCAAGCTCATGCAAGTCGAGACTACCTGCAACTCTGCAACCTCCCATGGAAACTATAGTTGGTGGAATAGTGTGGTGTGTTGTACCAGCTCCCTTCAGGTATACAGTGTAATTCAAATAACTCCTCTTGTATTTAGAGAATTGGTCTTAGTTCCCCCTTTTCTGGCATGGTGTGCCTCCCTCCCCCACTCTACAGTGCTCTTCAGAGTATTCAGCTGACATTAAAACAAAAATGCAGTTGGATTAGTCTTGATTTTTATTACTCAAGATTTAGTACTGGAGTGTGTGAGGAGGAAAATTTGAATGATTTCTGCAAAACATAATCAACAAGGGCTTAATCTTTGGAGTAGTTCCTGTTGCTGGCAGTTTAACATAGCTAGCACAAGACCATGTAGTATATACCTTTTCATGGTTAGCAGCTGTGTATTACATCCAAAATATTCAACGCACCCAAAATGAAAAACTGCTGCCGTCAGCTGTGTGTGAGAACTGTGCAGTTTGAAAAAAGATTGCAAACAACCAGAAAAACTTTATCTTACAAATAATTAGAAAAAAAACTCAAATAAACATTGGTTCATTTTCTGAAACTGTTTACTGTTTTTGCTAAGTAATTAAAGACATTTTTTGCTAAGAAATGAGATTTACTCATTTCAAAAATCAATACAAATAGCACGCTCTTCTACAACTATTAGAAACTGTATTTACAGAAATGCAACTCAAGGAAACTTTAGTTGTCCAGTTCCAGAGGCTCCTGCACAAATGATGTTGCTTTATTGAAATATGTTTTCTTCTAAAATTCATAAGTTTTACTTCCCTCCCCCCAAAGAATTGTTGGAAGAGAATTAGATATTTTGCTCACTTTTTAAATGCAGACTGTGTGTGATCCCTGTGTAAATTATAATCCTCATATATTTGAGATATAGTTGCATTTAAAAACAAACTGTAAATCTACCTCGTCATACTCCAAACTCTTTGATCTGTATTTAAAATGCACTTGACCTTTTTCCACAAACTTCCCCATTAGTCCTTAATTTTGTAAAGAAATTTTGAGCAATAGAAACTGTTATGAGAACCAATTTTTACATGCGTGCTACAGATGCCAGGTAAAATTGTTAAGGAGCTTGTGCCTGGTGCGCGGGAAGTCTGTCTCTTGGAGAAGTTGTGTCTTGCACTCGGGTGTGCTGATGAAGTGTCTCCCTTGATCATGGTACCACTGGTGGAGCTGCAGTAATGGTGGTGAGTGACTCTTGGTTTAGAAGAGGTGTGACCATTTTTATTCCTGCTCAGTATTCCAGTTTTTATTGGGTCTACTTCAGAAGAACAAGAAATCTTAAATCGGCTTTTTTCCCTCTGCACTGAAATACCTTTTACTGTTGCTCTTACTGTGACGTAAGAGGCAAATTTTTCAAAGCCTCAGTTGAGACTAGTTGTAAGGGAGAACTTGCATTTCTACAAAGCCTCAAATCTTTATTTTGCTGACTAACTTAATTGTGACACCATACATAAATGGAGTATTTATCTTGCCAGTCTGCTGGCATAATTTGTCAGCTGCTAGGTGTTGAGATGATTGATGTCAAGGTGCAAAGTGCTGGAAGTCTTTCTGGCACTCAGTCACTGGTAGACATGTACCCGAGTTCCCTCTTTCAAAAAGCTACACAGAAGTAGCTGAGTAACTTTTGGAAGGCCAGGTAAAACCTAAAAATGAAGCAGCTCTTTCCACTCCAGAACATTTTGGTTGTAATGGAGTTTATTTAGATGTGCCGAAGCAGAAGTCTTGCAACTAATCCTATCTTTGAAGGTGTGACTTACTACAGTCAAAATTTTAATTGGGTTTACAAAAGAGATATAGATGTTATGCAGTTTAGAGTGGGAAAGCAATAAATTATTTTGGATCGTGTCTTCCAATAGAAGAGGATGTTTTGGATCTAATTTTCATTACTCAGTACACATTTGGTTTCTTGAAGCGTCTTGTCTTGCTTAGTTGGAGTTTCATTTCAGTTCACGTTATGCATTTACCATTATAGATTTCTTAGTTGGCAGTCTCTGAATTGAGGCCTTTTTGCTGTTTTAGGGTATTCAAGATGAGGAACTTTCTTTTCTTTGTTGCTAGGTTTTGTCTCTAGTTGGAATATTTTTATTCCTGTTTGTTCTACTCGGCTGGTATTTTTAGTCAGGAGGTGGCATTTCTGTGTGCTTCTGTCTGACTCTCCTCCTGTAAGCTTCCATTTGTATACTGAAATTCCAGGTGTGTTTTGAGAATTATTATTTGGTTCTGAAATTCTGGTTGTGGTCATTTATACGGAATTGTGACATTTTAAGGTAATGATTTGGAAGATGACATCTAAGTTACTGTATTTAGGATTGCTGTTTGGAGTAAAACAGGTTACTAGGATAATGTGAAGTGAGAAATGGTGACTCGTAAAACGAGACGCAGTTACCAATGTGCAAAAGCCTCTGTGCAGTAACACGTTACTGAGAAGCTGCGTGGACAGGCTGGAAAACTGCTCGGTCATGAAAAAGGATTGTTTTCTTTGTCCTGAAAATCCCAGTTCCTTTGAGGAAAGGGGAACTGAAATCCAAGTCCAGTATTCATGAACTTCCATGCTCACAGCACGACAACAGTTAGGTAGATGCAGTTTCAGACTACAGCTGCAGTCTCATCCAGAGCTGCTTGCTCGAGGTTCTGCCAATGCCTCCAGTCATACTTAAACGAAATACCAAGTTCTTGCTTCCTTTTGTTTTTACTCATGTTTCCTGTGATATTTTTTCATAACTTTGGAAAGTAGTCGTGTCTTTAGAGACCTGTCTCTGACTTCACACTGATTCAAAGAAAGTCCCTTTGGAAAGTTGCAAGCCCTTTTTAAAATGTGGGGAACCTGGATTTTGTCACGTGTAGAATAATTTTTTTTTTTTAATACAAATCTTTCGAATATTGAAGTCTATAGAAACATCCAAAACCTATGTCACAAAATAGCTATTTTATAAAGATCTGAGGTACACGTTGTGAAAATTGATTTTTATTTGTTGTTTTAATCAATGCCTGGCTATCACCTGTTTTATTGGTACCTTTCCCAGTGAAAAGAGGAAACACCTGTGCAGTAGGAAGCAATCTGCATGTTGGAAAGTTCCCCCCCGCCCCCGTTTTCTCAGAGGGTGAAAGCTGCATGTTTTCCTAGTCTGTTACGATCCTGCGGCACAGCATAGAGATGCTGAAGATGATCAACCCCCACGGTTGGTTTTATGCCCTCCAGCTAGCGTTTCCCCTTGGAGTTGCGGGCAGTGCCAGTGCTGCTCTCCACTGCCAAGCTGTGGTGCTGCAGTTGTTCCTGCATTAATGCCAATTATTGAGACGAAAGTCTGGCGTGGGTGTGGCGGTATTGCTCCTCGGGGAGACTGCACATTAGCTTCTGGTGCTGTGAGTATGACCTGCTAAAGATGGGCAAAGAGGTCCTCAACTTCCCTGGGGCCCATGGGCAAGAGCTCCTCAACGGTGTCAAACTGACGAAGCCATCCCTGAGGGCACAGCTGCGCTCCTCCTGGTAGTGGGAGGCAGAAGCAGAGAGGTGGCTCTCCCGATGTGTCCTGTCAGTAGGATGACCTTGTCTGCCTGGATGGGGTTTGCAGGAGCAGTAGCTGTCCCACCTCCCATGACCAAGGCTGATAATCCAGAAGCGGACTTGAGGAAAACCAAGTTAACTCCTATTTCATACAAATGTATGCAAAGGGGTGTTGGAAACATTGTTGCAAGGTCATCTTTGAGTTAAAAATCTATATGTTGTTGTGTAACTTCGGCTGAGCTATATCAGCCTCATGAAACTGGAGGTAGAAGTTCTCAGACATGTTTTGCTCCACAGAGCACAAATTACGTTGATGTTCCATTGGGCCAGCTTGCCAGCCACACTAAGGAAATAGAAAATTACACTTTAAAAAATCCTGCAGTTTTGTAAACTCAGTAGTTAATCACTGGGTGTTGTAGGACTATTTGTTGTTAGATTTTATTTTAAACAAGAGTTTGGGGTATCAGTACAGGGTTTATCTGTGTTTCTACTGCCTTTGGTGTTCTCTCTCACGTTTGACATCATTGTTACTGTGCACGTGAAGCACTTAGCGCACTGATATATTTCAAACATATGATGAAAATCTAAAGTATGCAAGAAATTGTTGGATGTTTTCAGTCATGGTTGTGAAATGTAGAGAATTCGTGCAAAGTGTGACAGCAACGCTGAATATATTACATTAAGGACCCTTAAACTGGCCTCAGGTGGAGTCCCTCTGCGCACCCCTGCTTTGTATGCACAGCACATGCACGTGTTTTTAGATATATGTGTAGTTGCACAATCTGAAAGCATTGAGCCAGTGTCTTTCATGAGGAAGGACCAGTCCGATTTAATGTAAGTCCTTAACAGGGTGATTTGCTGTCTTGTATTTTGGAAGGAATAATCTTTAGAAATCCAATTAGTATCTTGCACTTAAGTGCATTGAGAAAGAAAACAATTGTATTGCATTAATTAATGCTCATCTGCTGCTAAGTGGTAATCCATAGTAAGCAGATGAAGTGTGGGAGGTTTTATGTTTGAAACTTTTAATACAAACCTGGTTTGCTTGTGAAGGTTGTAACATGAAGCAAAAGTCAACTCTGAATTCAGATACAATATTTTGTTGCTTAAGTGTGATAACCAAATGCTGGCTTTTGCCTACGTGCCAAGGAGAATGCTTTACTTAAATACAGTTGAAAACTGTCACCTCCCAAAATTTCAGTGACAACTGCCCCCCATGTTTCCAGAACCCAACTGAAGTGACCCATCTAAACTTGCTCCAGCTTGTTTCCTTTGTCTGCATATGCAGTCCTATAGGCTGAATTAGTGGTATTAGTGGTCATGTTGAGGATTTTTCTAAGACTCTTCCATCTGCACCATTTTCCTATGAGTAATTCCTGGTGTATAATTTGTCAATGGATTTGGGAAGGTTGAGCTGGTAAGTCATGCGCAGGTTTGAGTTAATCCTTCATCTTCCCTTATTGCTTGAAACGCTCGGACAAAAGCTAAATGCTGCTGCTTATTTCTTACCTGCACTTGTTGGTGTTTTCTATCAGTTGCTTGTTCCAGGAATACTACAAAATACTGTGTGTTTTGGAATAACAAGCTAACCAGGTATTACATCTAGTGAGGCTGCACAGTATAGAAATTTGGCAATCCAGCAGTGGTAATACTTGTCAAATCAGACAGTTTTCAGCTTTCTTATTTTTGTTGACTGCCCCCTCCTGTCTGCTTCTCTTCCACCCTTCCTGGGTTGTTTTAACTCTGAGACATGGTTAATGGTGTAAGGTGCTGTCAGTCATCTTGCTTTGAAAACCTTCTCTGGAGACTAGGTGTGCACTAATCTTTATGTGAAAAACTTAAAAAACTTAACTTCCCATTCTGAATTCCAGAATGAGACTGTATTTCTGAACAATTAGGTTTGTGTTTTAGTGATAAATCATTTGCCTGCTTAGACTGAGCATAAGACTGAACTCTAACAGTGAAGACTACAGTTTGAAAAGGATAACTAATAATCTTCATGATCTATACTTGTAATGCATACAGACTAATTAATAAAATTATTTTCTAACTTAACACAGTTTGGAGATGATACTTACACTGTTTAACTGCCAGAAAGCTTCTTTGTGCAAGACACCAACTCATTTGTTTTTAGGAACACTTAATTCCTTTCCCCCCATTACTGTTTCTATATTAGACTGTTGCAGTTTTATGGGACTGAATATTTTTCATATAAAATGTGGCATTCCTAAGAGTGGATTAATAACATGGTGTTCCTTTTCAGCTGTGAATAGCAGAGTGCCCAGTGGCTCCACCAGCTCCCCGCACACTACCGAATCCCCTACGCCTGAGCCTTGTTCACAGGCATCGAGTAATGTGCCCTCGCAGTCAGTGCTCCCTATGTATCCTTCAGTTGACATCGATGCGCATGTGAGTAATTCCAATTGATTTTGAGTGGATTTGCTTTCTGATAAGTTCTGAAAGGAAAAAATTTAATCTAGTACTGTCTTAAAAATTTTAAAGTTCTCTTAAAGTATTTTTAATTTCTGAGTATCTGCTTCTTTTTCTTCTGAACCGTGAAGACTGAAAGTAATCATGACACTGCTCTGACCCTTGCATGTGCGGGAGGTCATGAAGAACTTGTATCCGTACTGATAGCACGTGGTGCCAATATTGAACACAGAGACAAGAAAGGTAAGCTAAAACAGTAAAACAGTTTGACCATGAACTACAACTTGAAACAGCAAATTTCAAATTGGGATTTGGGACTCTCTGCTTCAGAAAATTACCAAAGCTTGCAAAAATGTAGAATTGCCTTCTTGCGCTTCATGCAGAAATACTGGCCATACAAAGCCAGTGACATTGCATGCCTTTGAAAGGAAGTGCATCTGAGTGGTATCTTAAGCAGATTTGTGAAGTGTGAAGCACTTTTGTCCTTGTGATTCACCCTCTACAAAAGACCTTGGTATACTAGATAGTGGCTAATGGGGGTAAATATAAAATCTTGGCTGACAAAGCTAATGGGGAGTAGTTGTCAGGTTATGTATCATATTGTTCCCAGTAACGAAGTTCAGCAAAATCTCAAATCTTTTAGAGCTGAGAGAACAAAGCCACCATGTCTTTCTCCTTGTTACTCACATTGACCACTGGAAATAAGCAACATGCACAGTGCAGATGTGTTCACTTGGAGCTTTATTAAATAAGAATTAAGTGGAAAGCCGTGACTTCTCTAAAGAGATTAGTTGGTCAGAACTTAATCCAAACTGATCAGTGCAAGTACTGTTTAGATTTCTTTTGAAGAGCCTTAATTGTATGTGGCTGGAATCAGAGCCTAGATGTGTCAGGGTCAGAAGAGGGCTAGGAAAGGGTCATTGTGGCCTATACAAGGAAACCCACAGTCTGAGGAAGACACGTCTGATCAATAGAAGTCATTGTGAATTAAGCCTTTTGTGCATTTCTGCTCCTTAATAATACTTCTGAGTTTCTCAAGGTTGCTTTTAACATGATCTCTTGTTACTAGGATTTACACCTTTGATTCTGGCTGCAACTGCTGGACACGTTGGTGTAGTGGAAATTCTTCTAGACAAAGGTGGGGATATAGAAGCACAGTCTGAGCGCACAAAGGATACTCCGCTTTCGTTGGCATGCTCTGGTGGACGCCAAGAGGTACAGACATTTTTGTCCTCAATAGGTTTGAATTGTTTTTTGTAGGTAGTTTTTTGTACAGGTTTTTTTTGTTGATGGTATAATAAATCATCCTTTTTCTCGAAGGTTTTTAACCTGTATAAGTGTAACTAATTTAAGTCTTTCCTGTTCCAAGAGGAAAGGGAATTTATTCTTTTCTCCCTTGGCTATCCCAGTTTTGTTAGCTAATGGTTGTTATAACTTCTGGTCATTCTTCTGTCGATGTATCCTTGCAAGATAAGTACTTTTGTGAGGGAGGTAGAGATGTTTAATGAATAACTTTATTCACTGAACACTTCCTTTATACATCCTCCGCGCTCTCAAAACTAAAACAGCCGGTGCAGGCACACAAGGACAGAAACTGGAATTTTGTGTTGGCAGTACATGGTTTTAGTGGTAACGTGCAGGGCTGATAAGTGCAGATGCAATGCAGGGCACATTATACTAGTCTTTTAAGGATGTTTCAGTTTTCTCTCAGCCCTTTTTTTGGGTGTGGTGGTTTTTTGGTTGGGTTTTTTTTTTGGTCCAAATAAGATTTGTTAAATCCTTCCTACTTTAGTCATGGGCATACTAGCTTAGAAGATGGCATGTAGATGGCAAAGGGCTCTATGGCAGATACAGGAGTGGTAAGTTTTGGAACTTGTGAGGATTAAAACAGTTGGCTGAAGTTGGAAAGTATCCACTTTGACTTTTGAATTGCAGATCTTTAAGAGTAAAAGTGCTGCTCACAAATAAAAGGAGAGATCAATGTGACCTATGATAGCATTAATTATGTTCAAAAGACTTAAGTCTTTTGTTCTTCCTCTTTATTTTTTTTTCCTTATACCAGAATCTACCTCCTATGTTTCTGGCTTAGCAACTTGTGAGGCAGCCTTTTTTCTGGCTTATTTGAAAATCACCTAGCATATCTTAGTAGTAAAATGAGGCCCACTAAAGTGCAGTACATCACCAGAAATGTTTTAATTTCCCCCCTTTTATTTCTCTTAAGCAGCTTCTGATAGAGGAGAGAAGTCCTTCCTCATGCTTGTTCCATTAACATCAGTTGGTCTGATTTTTACCATGTGTTTTGTTGGAAAGACCATATAATACAGATGGTCAAACTTGGCTCTAGTATAATTTGAATTGAAGTTGTGGGAGTTTCTGAAAGAGATGCTCAAACAGTGTGAGACATTATGGGAGGGGGATAGATCCCTTGTTTGCAAACTTAAGATCACAGGAAGAGCTTCACTTTAAAGCCTTGCAGTTTTGATTAGGTAAAATAATCTTTCTGAAAGGCAAGTGCTGCACTGCTACAACCCATGCAGATTAGCTGACTTATTCATCAGTTGCTAAGTCTGTACAGTGCATATGTAAGTAAAGCAAAAGAGGATAGAAGTTTTCCTGTAGAATCTTATCTATTGACAATGGAAACTGGTAGCATACTGGAAGGTTTGAACATGTGATAACATCCTTTCACTTCCTGGATAATAGCGAAGGCCACAATATGTCTTCTAATATGCATGCTGTCTTTTTAGGTTGTTGATTTGCTGTTGGCCCGGGGAGCAAATAAAGAACATAGGAATGTGTCTGATTATACGCCATTAAGCCTTGCTGCATCTGGTGGCTATGTGAATATCATCAAGATTCTTCTCAATGCTGGGGCAGAAATTAATTCAAGGTAATGTACTACGTACACCAGATGAACTGCAGTATAGCACAGACACTCCATTGTTGGCTACGTACTGAGGCATAGGTTGGCATCTCTAGTGCTTTCAGACCTCCACTGATGTTATCCTTTATGTTCATGTTATCTTAGTTCTTTTAAATTGCCTTTAACTATCACAAACTTCATCTCCTTTATACCTAAATTTTAAGGGATTATTATAGTTTGCAAACCTATTCCCTTTCCCTTTTCCACCATTCAGGGATCTAGAAGTCAAACTGTTTCCAATAGAACCAGGTAAAGGAACCAGCCAAAGCACTCAGGGCAGTTCTATGTGTGTGTTTGAAGATGTCTTTTTCAGTAAGAGTGACAAATTTACACAGCTATGTCTCTTAAGCCTCTTCTTCGCTCATTTTAAGAAAACTTACACATATTCTATCACTAGAGAAAGTTAAAACTGCAGCTGTGCTAGAAGCATTTTTTTTCTGAATGAATCAGATGCAGCCTTGATTTTTAGTATATGTAGTTTAAGGTTTATGCGTGCTTCAGCCATCTGAACGTCTAAAAGCTGAAATGTATTTTCCTTGTTTATAAATTGCATGTATATTGCATGTAGTTACTCTGATGGTTTCTCCTAATCAATTCAAAAATGCTAGTATTTTAGGTCAGTGTCTTTATGTATGTTTCTTTCTGGCTTACAACAAAACATTTTGTTCCTCTTAAATACACTTACATTTCCCAGAGCATTCCTCCAGTTCTGGGAACTGCAGTTTGTTTCTTTCCCTTTAGGACCGGGAATTAACGCCCAAATTGAGACCAACCGGAATACAGCCCTCACCCTGGCCTGTTTCCAAGGCCGAGCAGAGGTGGTCAGTCTGCTTTTGGACAGGAAGGCCAATGTCGAGCACAGGGCAAAGGTAAGTGTGTGAATCGCCTTTCCTTAGGACTCATTTCTAACAGGTGATTTCTCTGAGTTGTCAAGTTTCTTCGAATTTTCCTGTTTCTTTAAGCCTCTCTGGGCTCAGAGGACTTATTAAATGTTCTGAAATAAGTTTGGTTTTTAAAAATAAAATAAAAGCATCAATGATGATGAATTTTTTGCATTATGGAAAAGCTGACTGGTCCTTCTGATTTCATGATGAAACTTAGATTGACTCTTCTGTAGTACTGAGAAGCTTTTTCAGGTTTAAGCTTGATGTGATACTCGTTAACAGAACAGATAGATATACATATTTTTTACATATGAGTGAAGTCTAGGCAGGAAGAGAATAGTGTTGCTTATAGTGATTCTCATATAGAACAGATCTCTTGTCTACAACAGAAGTAGTGCAATCAAACTTTGTAAAGATTTTTACATTGCTGTAGAACCTGTGGCTTCAGTACTGTGACTTTCTGTGCCTCTGAAATGCTCCACAGGTCCCATCCTTTGGTACTCTGGGACAGCTTTGTGTCTCCTGCCATAAAGCAAGCTTAAAGCTTGTGTAGACAGCCAGATTGATTTCCCCAGCACAAAGGAATTTTTGGTAACTCCTAAGGCTGCTGAAATAATTGCTGTGTCTGTCTACCTCGCCTGCTTCTGGAATGACTGTGGCTGGAGAAAAGGGGATATGGATAAAAGTCAGCTCTCAAATGGTTAGTTGGGCATGTTAGCAGCTGGTATAAGTTTATTTAACAGTCTAGCCTGGCAACCAAGTTGGGACCAGATCAGTTTCAGCACTAAGGGAGGCTAGAGAAAAGCTATAAACCCAGTTTCTGAGCATTTTCGTAGAAACACTTGGGTCTTCATTTGGATCTGTTCTAACCTCTGTTTTAGAGATTCTGTTGTAAACTTTGTTTTTGCTGTTGAGACAGGTATTTGGTGGTACTTAGTCAACAGTTTGCCTGGGTTTGTATAAATCAAAGCCCAAGAGTATTTGGGTTTTGGTGGTTTTTTGTTTGGGGCTTTGGGGTGGTTTTGGGTTTTTTTGAGAGAGAGACTGCTTGAAGTTAGGCTCCTAAACTAAATATAAGCAGCTAAATAAAAAATTTTGTTTCCCTGTGTAGAAATCATTTATGTCTTATCCAAAGTATATTGTACAAATTTCACACTGTGTAACTCAATTCTCTTTGCACAGACTGGTCTCACACCTCTGATGGAAGCAGCTTCAGGAGGATATGCAGAGGTTGGAAGGGTTCTTCTTGATAAAGGAGCAGATGTTAATGCTCCACCTGTGCCTTCCTCANTAATCGGTAAATTATTTCTTCTCATTAACGGCACATTTGTTCTGTAGCTGTATTCCTCTGTGGCAAGGTTGTCCTTGTTTACATTGCCTCATGCATCTGAGAGCAAAGGGAATGGGAAGCTTTGGAAGGAGGATGTTGTATCTGTTCCCCAGTCTCCAGTGTTATCCTGGAGTATCCTGCTACTCCAGTGTTAATTAAGCTAAGCAGGCAGTTGGGACCAGAGGGAAGCAAACAGTGTCTGGCTCGGCAGCTCTGTTGGCTGTGTATTAATCTAGCAATTCCCACATGAGTATTTCCCCACTGTTACTTGGGGGGCAAAGCCTGGAGGTAGCTCTTGAGCTCTTCAAGCATAACCCTATGTGCTGCTAAAAGCTCAAGGGGCTGCTTTGTCCTGTGGGTAGTCACCACATTGATGATGATCTAAAGGACCCGTGGTTGCTAGTTGTGTAGCTGTGGTGCAGTAGGCTACATTAGGTGAG
>VYZW01023645.1:32063-49603 GCA_013401315.1 Balaeniceps rex
AGGAGCATAGCTGTAGCAGAGAAATTTATTAACTGTAGCTGCTTTGCCTTGAACACAATATCAAACAAGTGTACAGCTTTTTTGACAAACAGCAATACTGAGCATGCCACTGCTGTCCCTCCATTGCTTTCAAATAACTTGAGACCACAGTTGGATACTTTCTGTGTGGTTGCACAGTGTACCCCCATCAATGAGTGGATCCAGCAGCAAAGAGGAATGTGTTTGCCAGGATAATATTCAGGTGGCTCAGTTCCCTGATCAGACTTACCTTGTAATTGAACAATCTAGTTAGCTCCGTAGTATGAGTGGCAAGAGAGTGGGTTGGGGTGAAAGGTGGGATCTAAAGGGGGTGGTCTCAGCTATTACTAAAAGCATGAGCAGCTGCCTGTGCCCTTGGGCCTGGTTTGGTCCTTGTATTTTAAAATAAAAAATTACTTGTGGGAGAGCTTCTTTGCCACCATGATGTAGAACAGCAGACATGTTGTCAATGCTGAGCAAATGGTACCTTTCTTCCCAAACAGCAACTTACCAGAAATGTTCTCGCTTATTTTTAGTCTTTTGCATTGGACTAAGGATATCAACATTGTATTTTGATGATGAATGTTGACAATTGTATACAAGAGGTTACAATTTTCTTTGCTATTCTAGGGGCATGTGAAAGTAGTTCAGTTCCTGGTGAAAGAAGTTAACCAGTTTCCTTCGGACATTGAATGCATGCGATACATAGCGACGATAACTGACAAGGTGAGTTTAACTTTGGGAAAAGACCCTGTCCCTTATTTTCAGTGAGAAATTCTTAAGTATTCAAAAACTGAATGTACATGTTGGCTCGTGTTCATTTGGTTCAGAGGTTTGTGCATGTCTCCTTTTTAATACAGAACTTAAAATCAGTGTTTAGAGTTCTATTCTGTTGAAATAGTTTGTGTGATTATGAATACAGGGAAGCTAATCTCATGTTTGTAGAGCAAGCCTCACTCCTCAATTTTGGTTTATTACGGAGGTAGTAAGACAGGTTTGCATTCCAGGACCTGTTGAAAAAGTGTCACCAGTGTGTGGAGACGATTGTGAAAGCTAAAGACCAGCAGGCTGCAGAAGCAAATAAGAATGCAACTATATTGCTGAAGGAGCTAGACCTGGAGAAAGTAAGTAGGGAATTGCTATCGTGTAGCATAATGCTTTGAACTATGTATTAAACGATAGGCTGTATTTCCTGTTCATGCTTCTTGGGGCAATAGTTCTTCATGCTGTGACTGTACGTGCTTTCCTTCCTCTAATATACAAAAAGTGAAGTGTATACTGAGGGTGGCAAATTAGAACTGACTTCTGCTTCAGCCACTCCATTATCCTTTTTAGGAAAGCTTGGACTTGGCAATAGTTACCTTAGGTAGTAGGTCTCTTGCATTACTTCAGCACAGATGACAAGTGAATAAGGGAGGTCTTCAGTCTCGATGGTGTGATACATGGTATGTTATATATTGCGTAAGATGTAGTCCAGAAGCATTTTGTGAACTTCTACTCAGTGCCACAAAGGAGAGCCTACAAGCTGCCTGGTGAGCTGTATGGAGTTGAGCAGATAGTGGGGAAAATCAGCTTCTCCCTCACTGAGAATACTGTGAAGTGTCCCAGAGTAATGCAGACAATTCTTAAGCACTCTTTAGTGGGCTCTCTTAATGGAGGCTCTTACAATTTTTGACAAACAAATTCCATATTAGTTTATTAAATTTTCCAGGTTCCTGACTTGTTAAACAGCTACTAGTTGCTGTGCAAAGCTACAGTATAGCATAGTTGACTTGACCGATTCCATATATTAAAAACAGTGGTTAAAATAATAGTTTTTAACTGTAAAATACTTTGGGAAATCTTTTTGACTCAGATGTGAACATTGCTGAAAAAGTATTAATGAGATTATTAAATGTTTTTTGAGAAAGGACTGAGATGATGAGAGATTTTGCTGGTTTTCCAGTAAAATTATATTTTTATAATACCTCTGTTTTGGTTGTTGTTTTGTTGTCATTCCTTAGAAGCTTTGGGACCAACTACTCCTGTTGTTCCTTAAGGTCTGCCCAGTTTCTGCGTAATGATTCAGTATGTGAAAAAGTCATTCTAGTTCATTGTGCTCTCTCCTTTCTCCCTCCCCCCAGATTTCTAGGGAAGATCTGAATTATAAGTATAATTTAGTCTCTGTGAAAATGTTTAAATATGGATCCTTTTCTCCTACATAGTCAAGAGAGGAGAGCAGAAAACAAGCTCTTGCAGCTAAAAGGGAGAAAAGAAAAGAAAAGAGAAAGAAGAAGAAAGAGGAACAAAAAAGAAAACAAGAAGAAGACGAAGAAAACAAGCCTAAAGAAACTCTGGAACTGCAAGAAGATGATGATGAAGAAGAAAATGATGATGAAGGTAAAGAACAAGTGTTTCTATAAACAGCGTGGGTTATGGGGGTGCCTTTTTTAACCATCTAGGTAAGGGAATCTGTTTGAAAGCTGGCTTCTCTGGTGCTGTGACATTGTTGCATAGCTTCTGCGCTGGTTCTTCCCTCTGCAGTCAGAGTTCCTGGCAAAACTCCTTTGTTCACTTTTTCCCCCTCCTTTGTTCCCAAAAGTCTTTCACTGTTGGAGGATTTACAGCTGAACACGGTGCAAATAGTCTGACAGCTCAGCAAGGAGCATAACTTCAGCAGTAGTGTCTTTAGTCAGGGCACTGATTTCTATATTTTGTGCATTTTGATTGTATATCAACTGTTTTTCTTTCAGTGGAGCAAGAAGTTCCTATAGAGCCTCCTAGTGCAACTACTACAACTACAATTGGAATTTCTGCGACTTCAACTACTTTCACAAATGCCTTTGGGAAGAAGAGAGCTAATGTGGTGACTACCCCCAGCACAAATAGAAAAAATAAGAAAAATAAAACAAAAGAGACTCCTCAGAATATGCAGATAATTTTGCCAGATCAGCATATATCTCTAGCACAGCAAAAAGCAGATAAAAATAAAATAAATGGAGAGCCAAGAGGTGGTGGTGCAAGTGGGAATAGTGATTCAGATAACTTGGATAGCACAGATTGCAATAGTGAAAGTAGCAGTGGAGGTAAAAGCCAAGAGTTGAACTTCACAATGGATACAAATTCCTCTGAGCGGCGCTATGCCTCATTGCTTATCCCCTCTCAGGAAGAAAAACCGAGCACCTCGGCTTCAAAAACACCAACGAGGTGAGACTGCTGTATTGCTTCCCTATTGTTTCACAGGGTTTTACTTACACTAATGTAAATTTTCTGTAGCTTAAGCTTTACACCAGCTGGTACATTCCCAAAGTCTTGAGAAACTGAGTTTGCTTTATTTGCGTAGCTATTAAATAATACTGTCAACTTTGTTGAACGCAACCTCTTTAAAATCGTAAAGATAAGATTTTTTGGCATTGCTGGCTAGTTTTTAATACTACTTTAGCAAAACAGCCAGTTTTCTCTCTGTGCTATTTAAGCATCCATGTTGCATTTTCGACTTTATTAAAATAGATTTTAAAGTAAATATGCTGGGAATTTAAAAAGGACTTGCCAGCTTTACTTACAACCTATTTACAGAAGTGGTTTCATTACCTTTTGATTGTTTTATGGTTTCATCATTAACTCATTTGAATTGCAATCTCTTTGTTTTAAGGAGGGAAGAAGTTGATGACCCGGAGCATTTCACCTGCCAGGTTGATGGCCAATTTGATATAACCTTGTCGAGCCAGAGGTGAGAGTCAAAAGAACTCGGTGAATGTACAGGGGCTGTATGAATGGTTTGGAAGATCGTTCAGTTGCCAGGGAATGAGCTAATAACTTTTAAAACACCGGTTTCTGAATAGGTCATTGGTCTAAATCAAAAAGTTTAGATCCCATCCAAATCTGTAGTCTTTGCTTATTTTTTTCATATAAGTAGTACGAGTCTGATCCTCCACAGTTTTCTTCTTTCTTTTCTTTTCCTGTATTAAGGGAGGGGAGAGGGTAGGGGGGTTGATCTACAGGACACCTGGCTGACTGAGAAGCCAGCTTGAATAAGAATGCAAACATTATGGGATCAAAAAGGGCAGCAAGCGAGGGGGCCGTTGCCAGATTGATTGAGGCACTTGTCTGGGAGTGGGAAGAGAGTCAGGATTTTCTTTTTTTCTTTTCTTCTTTTCCCCAGATTAAAGTTAGGTGCAGAATGAGTGGATTTGTCAGCCCTTGTGGTTGGGAGGGGTGTGTTTTGGATTACCCTTAGGAATGTTAGAAACTGGATTTTATCTGTGTTCTGTTTTATGAACATAAGTTGTTTCTGCCTTGGAGCTTTCGTCCAAGGTCTCCTACAAAAGCCTTGGAATCCTGTACAGTTCACTACAGAATGACTAACTAAATGCATACTTCTAACTCCTTGTTAGAAGCAATGCTTCTGTTAATAAAGTACACGTAAGAAACAAGACAGTATATAAATATCAAAACAGGGCTAGAATATTTTATTAACTTCTGCAGGTGCTCTTTGGCTCTTGCACTAGGCAGACTTTGTCTGAAAATAATTTCTAAATTTGCTCTTCCTGAATTATTCTTCTCTTTAGTCACAGACATGCTGATGACAAGGCTACTGTAATTGAAACTTAAACTCAGACTTCATAATGATCCTTTTCTGAAAACATACCTAGACATTTTCAGACAAAGCAGAAAAAAGCTTTTAAAGTCTACTCTGGAACCAGTATTCCACAGTGGACTTTGTTCTTTTCTTTCATATGTGTTTTCTTGTTCTCTTTGCCTCAGTCTTAGTTCTGTGAGGACAAGTAAAGTTCTCCCTAGAACTTTAAAATTCCTTGGGCAGGTGTATTATTAGAGAGCTAGAACTTACTAGGGTAAAGAGAGAAAATGCTGCCATTTTAAAAGGCATGTTGTCTAAACGTTGCTTTTCATATAATCAGTATGCTTAGGTTACTTAAATGTGGATAGATCTCTGAAGTTTGTATAAACAAACGGTTTGCCTGCACGAAGACACAATGAACATAAAATGCTGTAAAGAACGGGGAATAAAATGGATAAATAAAATTGAATATTGTACATTGAATGTATATTGTATCAAATGTATACAATTGAATATTGTAAAGAGGAGGAGTGATGCTTAGCAGGATAGCTGAAGCATGAGGTCCTCTAAATTTTCTAGCTATGCCATAGATTTGCTCGGTCAAATCACATAAGGCTAATTTTTCAATGACTTGTGAAGATTGCTGCATATGTTTCAGTGCTGCAGATGAACTTGTGAGCTCCCAGTGCTGCCTTTTTTCACCTCCGCATAGATCAGTTAGCCTAACAAGAGATTGTCTGTTCTCTCTCTCTTTCTCTGTTTCTCTCTGACCCAAACTTTGCGTTGTTTGTATCGCTAGACTATTGCTACAGCTGGTATTTGCCGAATGATGTTTGGGCACCTCCTTCCAAATTTATGTCACTGGGACTTAAATATGTAAATATGCTCAAATATCTGTGCCTCAGTTACCTGTTCATAAAATGGGGGGAGAGGGGTAGAAGCACTTTCCAGGGAATCTGTAACAATGAAAGCTGAAAAAGATGTTTTCAAGTACTTGGTAAGAAAGAGACATTATTACTAAAGTACCTTTTCTTAAAAAGCTATTCAGAAGGGAGAACACAGTATAGACGCATAATCAGGATGTGCCTAAGTGGCTGTGTACTGCCTGTTATAAATTATTTTAATCTGATGTCGTTAGTGCTTCTGGTATTACTTCATTCAGTTTAGCACTCCACTTTTTAGAGGCAGGGTATAGGCTGTGGACTAAAAAGTAGAAAAAATTCCTATGAAGTCACCCAACAGTTGTTCCAGGTAGAAAATAAGAATGAAAACAGTTCATGCTAGTAGTTTTAAGCTGCAGAAATGTATACTGTAATGCTGTCATTTTATTCTGTAATTTGTAATCAGCACATTTCTGTTCCCAGACTTGACAGTGAAGGTCATTCAAATTCTTTGTCAACTACTTATAAGCCTGTTTCCCTGCCTCTAACCTCTCCAAATGTAAAGCTGAATCTGACTAGTCCAAAAAGAGGCCAGAAAAGAGAAGAAGGCTGGAAAGAAGTGGTTAGAAGGTAAAGACTTTAATTCTATGTCTAAAAAATGTCTGTGAGGTTTTTAGCTTGTAAATTATTCTCAAATATAGAATGTCCAGCAAGCTTATTTAATTATATAATTACTTTATAAAATATCTACCCCCCCTTAGTCTTGCAGTGCTGTGAAAACAAATTGCAGTCCTAATTTGTAGTAACTCCTCATTAACTTAATGTCAATACGACATGAACATTTTATTTGGCACAAGGGTTTTCTTTGCCTTTGACTTCAGTGGAGTAAAGGATGTGGGGATAAGATAAAAGGGGGAGGGAGCAGATGGCAGTGAAAAGCCCCTACAGCAGGTGGTTGCTTGCATGTGAGCTAAAGGCAGGATGGATGTTAGTAGAGTAGAGGAGAGGTGGATGATCTTTTCAAGGCTCAAATTCATTGTGCTTTGGGTGGTGACCTTGATCGCTGATTCCATGGAAAATTTTGTCACCTTAAAGTGAGTGCTAGAGGTGCAATTAGATTTAAAGATTTTCTGTAAAGCAAACTTTGCCTTTGAAAATGTAGTGGTTTTTATTATATGGTCATTAACACCCCAGTATCTTTTCTGTAACCTTAATGATGTCTGCTACTTGTAACTAGAAATTATCATCTGGCTTTCCTTTTTTTTGTTCTCTTTATCAAAAAGGAATACAGCGTGAACATACAAGTGTCAGATGCTTTGGGTGCACTTACGATGCCCTTCTGCTTTTGTGTTCTGCAATGGTAGTGACCAAATATGCTCATTTTAGAGAATTTTAGGCTATGTGCAAAGAACATAATTGTACGGAGGATTTAATAGACTGTTCTTAATAAAGGTTAAAAAGGCAGTTTAATCTGAAAATTTAAGCGTTTGAGCCCTTAGAGGGTTGGTTTGGTCTCTGCCTTTTGTTGTGTTCACAAATGGGGTTCTCCACTGTGACGTGGCCATGCTAAATGTATGGTTGCAGAGTGCCCACCACTTGGTGAGTTGTGCAGGCATGAAACCATTAAACAGGCAGCTGACTTTTCCAGGGCTGCACACAGACCCTGCCATTGACCCTGGAGCTGCTCCATCTCTCCTGGGTCTCTTGAGTCTCATAGGCTCAACTCAACCGCTTCGTTGGGTGTTGTCTGCTCTTCTGCTGGAGATGGTAGGGTTCTAGAGATGGCATCCAAAACCCGACTTTCCCTCATCTCTGAGGAATCAGGCCTTGTGTCATAAAGAACGCGTCCATGAAGTGTTCTGCACTGGCGTTTGCTATGCCCTGACTGATCAAAGCATGCATCCTGCCAAAGAGCTTTTTGGCAACTTTAGACGCGTATGCAAAATGCCTAGGAGCTGCGTGCCTTCCTCTCCTAAAGTCTGTCCTGGTCTCAGCAAGAATTCTTCTCTCCTCTCCCCGTGAGTAACCCCCTGGCTAGAAGGGATGTCTATCAAAGCAGTAACCAATGAAAACATCCCTTCTACCCTTGACAGGCAAGTAGGCAGAGTTTTGAAAGACCCTCCCCCTAGCAACACTCTGCAGCCAACACCAGTTGAGCAATTTCAGCTGCAGAGAGGAGGGCGCTGCTGTTCGGGAGCAAAAAGGTACTGTTTTGGGCACATCTCAAGGTAAAAACCATCAAGCTTGGTGGGTAGGGAGGGAAACGGCAGTGGGTGATGGGTGGGTGGGGGCCTGGCCGCTGGGGTGAGCTCTCCTGAAGGAGGAATGTCTCCATGGCTGGTGGCATGGGGTTCCTAGTGGGCTGAACTAGTGGAAGCAGACCAAGGAGGCCTGTGAGTAATGAGGGCATATCTTGAAAGTTAGGTGACAATGGAAGCTCTGGTTTGGGGAGGGATCGACTGGGACGTCTAGCTTGAGAGAGGAGCCTTGGGGGTGGAGAGGGGAAGAAAGCCCAAAGCATGAAACAGCCTTGGGAGGAGAGCTGGGTGCATGCTCTTGAGGACCTGGTTTCTGGGGATGGGGAAGGGTTGTAGCATGCTCTCCTGGCAGGAGAGGGGGAAAGAAAAAAAACACCTTGGCAAGATGAGGTGATGCTTTAGAACATTTCCATGTATTTAGATGCGTTTAAAATAAAATGGGTTTCCTTTAAGTCCTATTAAGCGAGAAACAATTTCCTGAGGATCAAGTTACTTTAAAAGTTTCCAAGACTGGAATAGCTAGGTGAAGCTGTGTCCAGTACCCTTATGCCTGCACTGACCCACCAATGCCATGTGAATTAGAAAAATCCTAAATTGACTTACTTTGCTGAACATGTGGTTTACAATGTTGTAGCCTGACAGTGAGCCTGCTTCTGAAAAATCTGTGCTGCCTTCACATTGGCTTTCCGCAGCTCCTTAAATCGCAGAACTGCACAATTTAACCATCTGCCATCCACTGTTGTGTAGTGTCACCAATAAACACTCAGATCTTGAGGTCTGAGAGAGGTGGATACTTAAAAAGGTTGTGGATGCAAGTGGTGTTACAGAGCTGATCAATGGGAAAACACTGGAAAACCACCTTCTCCTTGCTATAAACCCTTGCTATAAATGATCAAAGTAGCAAAGCCGTGGGCTTTTATATTTGAAGCAGCACTATTTATGTAAATTTAGATTGATATGCTAAAGATTTGTCTCACTTTGAAGGTACACAAGATAAGATAAAATCCAATAGTGTTTCTGAAGCAGTGTGAGGCACGTACATCTGTGTTACAACAGTGGTGGAATAAATGCTTCTGGAGAACTCTCGTCAGGTATTGAGGATGATGAGTAATTTGAGTGGGGGAGTTCTAGAGAGGCTCCAAAGGGTGAAGAAAATACCAGCAGAAAACCACTTGCTGCCCTGAAACTTAAGAATTGCTTCAGCCACCTGTCAGACAGCAAGGGATTTTTGTATGCCTTTAAAGTTTGAATACATTTCACAGATTTGTGATCTTTGTGATATAGGTCAAAGAAATTATCTGTCCCAGCTTCTGTTGTATCTAGAATAATGGGAAGAGGTGGGTGCAACATCACAGCAATTCAAGATGTCACTGGTGCCCATATTGACGTTGATAAGCAAAAAGATAAGAATGGAGAGAGAATGATCACTATAAGGTACAGTATCTAGAAATGAAAGTCTTGAGTAAGTCCACATTGTCATTTATTAAGAAGTTTGCTTGCTTTTTAAGACAGGACATATTTAGCTTCTTGGTACTAGAATAGAACATCTATTACTGCTGCCACGGTATACTGAAGGTCTACTTCTTCAAAGATAATCCTTAAGATATGCAAAAGTCAAGAAATAACTTACTGGAGTAAACATGCAATAGAGTTGCAGATCAGTATAAAATTGAGGCTACGGAATTTTGCACAACGTGGCATTTCCTTTTGCAAAAGATAAATATGTTTGTATTTAATCTAGGGGTGGTACTGAGTCAACGCGATACGCAGTGCAACTCATCAATGCCCTTATTCAAGATCCTGCCAAGGAACTGGAAGACTTGATTCCTAAAACTCACATAAGAACACCTGCTTCGAGTACCAAATCAATCCATGCAAACTTTTCATCTGGAGTCAGCACTGCGACTGCTTCAAACAAGAACTCCTTTCCTCTTGGAGCACCGCCCCTAGTCACATCGCAGTCATCAACACTATCTACTTTCCAGACTACTAACAAATTAAACAAGAATGTCCCAGCGAATGTGCGCTCATCTTTTCCAGTGTCTCTTCCTCTAGCTTATTCTCACCCTCATTTTGCCTTGTTGGCTGCCCAAACTATGCAACAGATCCGGCACCCTCGCTTACCTATGGCCCAATTTGGAGGAACTTTTTCACCTTCACCGAACACTTGGGGACCATTCCCAGTGAGACCAGTTAACCCTGGCAGCACAAACAGCTCTCCAAAGCATAATAGTTCAAGTCGTGTAGGTAGTCAGAATGGAAATATTTTACAGACGGAGTCTCCTGGATTAGCTACTTCTAGTTGTCCCATTACTGTCTCTTCTGTAGCTGCTTCCACCCAACCGCTGTGTGTAACTAGTAATCGGACTCCCTCTTCGGTCAGAAAGCAGTTGTTTGCCTGTGTTCCCAAGACGAGTGCTGCAGCAACAGCAATCTCAACTGTGACGAGCACCTGTAGCACTCTGCCTTCAGCTTCCTCTGCCCCCCCAAACAACGGGCAAGTGCCCACAGCATTTCTGCCATCTAATGCTCCACAAACACAGCATTCCGCACTTAAAGCGGACTCTTTCTCAGCTGTCTCAGCACCCAAAGAGAAGGTGTCAACACCAGACCAGCCCACTGCAAATGTGTGCGCACCATCTTCGGTTGCAAGTAGCTGCAGTATGTCAGCTAGCAGCAACTCAGGAGTCACCGAAACTCACCTGTCGAGCAGCCCTACACCACTAAATAATGTCCAAGATGAAATACTGCCAACCAGCATGTCAGAGATCAATCCTTCCATGTCGATACCTTTTTCATCCAGCTCGGAAACTGCTCCTTTAAGCTTAGCATCACCCAGGTCAGTTGTTGCAGATAATCAGGACAACAGTAACTTACCTCAAGTAGCTGTACCAGCACCTCGAGTTACTCACAGGATGCAGTCCAGAGGTTCTTTCTATTCAGTGGTACCAAATGCAAACCTCCATCAAGATCCTCAGTCTATTTTTGTTACGAATCAAGTTCCTTTAACACCTTCTCAAGGTCCACCTGCTGCAGTGCAGCTTTCATCAGCAATGAACGTTATGAATGGTTCTCAGATGCACATTAACCCAGCAAACAAATCGTTGCCTCCTACCTTTGGGCCAGCAACACTCTTCAATCACTTTAGTAGTCTTTTTGATAGCAACCAGGTGCCAGCTAACCAAGGATGGGGAGACTGTCCACTCTCTACCCGAGCAGCAGCTGACCCATCTTTCACTGTTCAGTCTACCTTTCTGAATAACTCTGTGCTAGGACACGTGGAAAATGTGCATCCTGACAACTCCAAGGCTCCTGGTTTCAGGCCACCTTCCCAACGGGTTTCAACTAGTCCTGTAGGTAAGTCATTGGACAGAATTCTTTCTCCAACCATTACACTTTGATCATCTCAAACTGATTGAGAAGTAGTTTACAAATGACAGTTAGAGAATACTAATGTAATGAGGATGGCCTATTTTTTCTGATTGCTCTTTAAAATGATGATGATGATTTTTGTCCTCTTTTCTTCAGCTCTTCTAGGATGTTAGGTGTTGGGAACATTGCAGGCGTTGCATTGCTTGTCTGTAAGGCACAGGAATGCTTCCACCTGTTTGTAGAGTTCAGAATAGCATTGATTTTGACTTTTGGGTTGGAATGAAACATAGGGTCGGGCGATATCAAACCTGAAACAGCAGGGCCAGGGCTCTTGACAGGTTCCAGCATGCAGGGGTGACTGCATGCAGTTGTTCAGTATTTTATCTGAAACTCCAGCTTGACTCAGTGAGGGTAAACTCTGTGTACTTTTTGTCTCTTGATATGGCTCTGGGATTTTAATAAGCTTGTGTTGTGCTTTGGGAAATTGGTGTGCTACTGCATGGTGTGTTTTATTAGGAAGTTACTGTCCTTCTGCTGTTAAGTATAGCAGTTCAAGCTTATCTGCATTTATTTGAAATCGGTTAGGAACACTCGCGGTGCACTTCCTGCCCTTGCTGTGCTCTAAAGGATTATTATCATCTTAGTGTTCAAACTATGTTGCAGGCAACTGGCTGCACCCATTTGGCTGGAAGGGACTCTCAAGAGATCTAGTCTGTGCCACTCTGTTCTCCCTTTCATTCTTGCCATAATGGCTTTATGGTGCCTTGAAGCTGGGTAGCTAGAGAGCCTTCCTTTGAAGTTGTCTTTACCCCTGCAGTGTATGTTAGATATTTGGGCTAACGCTTCAGGACTTGAATGCTGGATTGGGACAAGTCAAGTAGTTTGACTTTCAGAGTAAAGAGGAAGGGGGTATTTGGACGATGTGGTGGTGAGGAAAGATTTTTCAGCATTCCCATTCCTTTCGGTTGATTTACAAATGTGCAGGACTTCTGAAAACCAGAACACTTCTCTCTGACTAGCTTTAACCACAAAACTGGGATGTTTGCCATGACTGTAGTTTTCTTAATAGTTTAATTTGGGCTGTATAGCTCTGCAAAGTGAGTGAATACCTAGAGCTCTTGTGCCACATCCAGTCCCAGTGCAGTAAGCAGAACCACAGGTAACTAAGGCTGTGGAAGGTAAAGTAACTGGACCTTCTTTGTCAGATAAGTTACTAATAAAAGAATCACCAGATCCTCCTCAGCAGAATCCAGAAACACTTTACATTGGCTCAGCTTTTTCTCTGCAGTGCTCTAAACTGGGAGTTGGCAGTTGCTGGAATAACCCCTGGGGAAGGAAGCTTATGGCAAATGGGATCTGCTGTTTTTTCTGATGATGCATATAGAAAGGCGGCTGACTGGGACTTCCCATAGCAGCAAAAAATTTTGCTGTTCCCTTATGCTAAGGTCATCTGTTTGTCATTGGGAAAAATTTCTTTGTGCTTTATATATCCTTAAATGACTGTATTTAAAAGGTAGTCTAAATCTGTTTCTTCCCTGAGTTAGGAAGGTTAGGTAGATACCCAAGGAGAGCTCACATGGTTGACTTTGGGGAAATAAGTGTGAAGTTCTTCTCAACTGAAGCACAAAAATACTTGGACAGAACACATTTTGTCTAAGCTGGAATTTGATTAGGATATTGCAAAGTGAAGAAAAACTGCAAATAGGTAGATGGTCTGCTAAAAGTTCTGCCTGGCAGGAGATGACTGGTTAGTCAGGTCATTAGTTGTTTCATTTAATGTCATTCTGCTTAATACTGCTTTTGATCACCTTTGTTTCAGAATCTGAATTGTCTGTTGCGGGGCGGGGGGTTGGCCTGGGGAGAACGGGGTGTTTTGAGGGTGTGGTAGCGAGCAAAGGAGCAGGGATGGTAGGCTGAGGGACCTCTCTGATGCCTTCCCTTGGAGCATAAGTGTGGTCTTGTGGTCTGTCCACCCATCTCATTCACTGGCTCTTCCCAGGGGAACAGACCTTTCTGCTCAGCTCAGCCTTCGAGGTGGGTTGAACTGGGGACTACGTTGTCTGTTTCCATAGGGTTTGGTGGCAGGTTTCATGAGAGTTAGAAGGGGGGGAAAAGGGCCAGTCACTGCTGGCTTACACTTTGGCCAACAGCAGTGCAATGGACAAGGAGCAGTCTGGGCCTTGCCTGGCAATTCAGTATGCTTTTGTGTGATGAGAGGGTGTGGTAATGGTCATCAAAGCAGGTGGACACCGATCCTCTAATCTCGACTGTGACTCTACACCTGGCGGAGGAGAGGTTTGTCTTTTGTGCCTGTCTTGCACAGTTGGACTGTGGCAATTTTTTTCCACAAATCAACATCTCTTGGTGATCACCTCTAAGCTGATTTGGTGGAGACTTAATATAATTTGATTGTGCACTAAACCAGCTTTTTTTAACAAGTTGTCACTTCAGGGTGGAGTTTGGGTGCTCTGCTTTTCCTGTTCATGGGTAAGCTCAGTTGCAGCTTGAGTTTTCTCTGATTCACCAGTTCCTTTGAGGCACAGACATAAGTGCCTCACTGGCTGTGGATCTGTTCTGGAAATGGCCTTTTGTCTCACTTATGTCTTTAGATCTCTTGTCCTAGCAGCTTGCAGATTGAGAGCAGACTTAGCCCAACCATCTGGGGAGGCTGTGAAGGAGACCAAAACAAGTCTAGTTGTTACTTTTTTCCTCTGCATTTTAAGAAGGGGTTTGAGACCTTCCTCACGTGGCATTAAAAGGTATCACAAACTTGAAATATGCCAGCTTAGGAAGCAGCACGTGAGTATGAAGCTGCATGAAATGGTGGGCTCCCTGTTTTACATGGAGTGACCGAGTGTTGTGGCTGTTTCTCTAAAGGTGGAGGTAGCCCTTGCAGTAACCAGTTTCTGCAGAAGTGCCTGGGGGCTTTGATAAGCTGAATTTTGAGAAGAGTTTGTGTGAGATTGTTACACCAGTCTTGAAAGCTCAGTTACGCCTTCAGAGCATGATGAAGAGTTTGAATTCATGGCCCAAGTAACTGCAGAGTATGGTATTGCAAAAGGTTTTAGTATTACAAAACCCGATTTTGTTGGTAAGTACATAAATAGGAAACTCATTACTGAAATCGGGATTCTGTAAGTCATTGTTCATAGAAGCCATTTTTAATATTGAGCAAAGGTTTTCTTAATCTACTTTTATGAAAGGCAAGATAATGATAAAAAGTGTTCTTTACAGCCTGAAAACTGGCTACTCTGTTGAATTTGTGCATCTCTGGCTGTCAGACTTCCTTCAACCTGTAGAAAATACACATCACTGCTGAAATGGTCTTGGCTGTACATCATTGCACTTTGAAAGCAATGTACCCATCCTACCAAGCCTTCAAAAGGCACAGCTGGGCATCTCTCTTCTGCAGAAGAGCTATTTTTGTCATAATCTCTGCCTTGTTCTCTGTTAGGAAACCAGCAGTCCCCATGGGCAGCAGCAGCTCTGTTACAGGCGCAAAGACTCGGAATCTTCGGTGGTTTGTCAGCCAGCAGGAAACTTGTTTTTGATGTGTGGTGGAATCAGTCACCATAGGGGCCTTTTGACTACCTCCGAGTTGACTTTTGTGGATGGAGGGTTAGCAAGAGTGTCCCATCGGAAGCTTCATGGCAGATGCACAAGGAGGGCCCTCAGCTGGAGGTGCTGCAATAAACTGCATTTACAGGCAGCCTGCACAGACATTAGCATCTTCCTCATAGCCATGGAGTCTTGCACTTTATGCTGTGAGAAACCCTGAAAGATTGTCCTGCCACGCTCAGGTTCCCTTGTCTGAGCACCCCATGTTCTGGTGGTGGTGATGATTTATTTCTCCTTGTCTGTAATGGAGACTTATCTTTTTTAACCTTTAGGGTAGGGCAAGTGAGAAAAATAACTCCTTCAAATCCAGTGACTCATTTCTGTTGATGTGAGCAGGTTGGATCTGGCACTTCTGGAAGCAGTAAATGGGGTTTACTTGGTTGATAATATTGGGGGAAAAAGACCTGGCTTTCAGGAATGTATCCAGGCAATGCAAGGTGCCTGGCGATGCAAGGTGCCTTAGTCTATGACCTAAAGTATTGCCTGTCACATGTGCTGTTTGCAGACTGCTGTGGCGTAAGTAGGTACAACCTTCAACCTTGCTCTGCAGCAATATAGGCTGGTCCTGGTTGTGGTCATTTTCAAATGTTTAAATGGTTTTGAAACTAGCCTTGTTTAATAGGCCCTTGAAACTAAACCCAAAACTCAGGTGAACATACGGCCGTGCCCGTTTCTGCTTTCAGGTAATAATGTGTGACAAGAGCTTTTACAACATTTTGGAAAAGTACTTAAAAGCTTTGGCTTATTAAAAAACTGTAATTTCCCCTTGCTAATAATTTTCGTGGGACTTTGAACTTTCTCTCCATCTCTCCCTTCCTCTTATGCATCCCTGTAGAAAGCAGCCCCCTCACCTGTTGTGCTGTGCATCGTCAGCCCTGTTTCTCTAGACACAGCATGCTCTGACTGATCTATATGTGAATGTACCTATAGGATGGCAAAAACCATACTGCAGCAAACTACTTTCCTGGTGCTGGATTCCCCTGGGACTTTCACAGAGCCCTGTATCCCTGTTTGACTTGTGTGGCTTTTTTTAAGCAAAGATCCTTGCCACTCCCAGCTTTCCTCTTTTGCCCTCCCTGCTAAGATCACTTCCTTTCAGTGACCAAAGGGATGGCTGTTTTTGTTAAAACTTCAGGCCAAAACAGAGAGCATAGAGAAATGCCTTCTGTTGGTTTCTAAGGGAGAATCATGCACCTGTAAAATGAACTTACCATGTGCAGATACCCCCAAAGGTGATAAGATGCTTTAATTATATTTGGAGCACTAGCTCTCTCTGGTGCTTTGAAGCAGGTTCCCAAAGAGAGATATTTAATCAAATTTATGTTTATTTCAGGCTTACCCTCTCTAGATCCATCCAACAGCTCTACAACTTCTTCTTCAGGTCCTTTGACAGGCTTTTCAGCAAACATACAAGGAGCACGGGTTTACCTTCAAGGGCCAGCGCCTGTTGGGACTCCCAGCTTTAACAGACAGCATTTTTCACCACATCCTTGGACAAGCGCAACAAATTCATGTAGGAACTTCATGGGTCTGTCTTAGTTAACTATAAATTCATAGCTGTTGTCTTTAGTAGATTTGTAACTTGAGGGGAAATTATCCAGTGATGCACAAAATGCTTTCCAATTGCTTTTAGCAGCTGTGAGGATGGCGTGCAAATCCCAAGCTGTACTATTTTGTGTTTTTTCCCATGTAAAATGCCACTAGTTCTGGTAGCATTACTAAAGGCATATTTGGGCAAAAAAATCAGTCATCGTAGGCTCTGAGAGGAGAGGGCATGAAGCTGTGTGGGAGTGGAGGTGATTATACCAAGCTAAAGATTCCCCTCTAAATAGTATGAGTGTAATATTAGGTGAAAATGTCATGTTTGCCACGATTTGAAGTTATACTTGCCTCTTTTTCTTTTTTTTTTTTTTTTTTTAATTGGGATTCTGGAATTCTTTCATGTTACTTAAAATGTTCCAAAATCTTTAAGCATCATCCAAGGTAACAGTGGGTTTTCCTCCTAATGGGAAGAACATGGAAGTAGCTTTAGAGAAAATATGGGTCTTTGATTCAGAATCTTAAGTGAAGAGGCTTTTCATGTCACTGCATGAACTTCATTGCCACTCTGAGCTTAAGAACCAAAACATTTAAATGAGCGTTCAAAGGAAGTTGGATTTCCCAAGAAGAGTCAGTGATGCTTCTGAAGTTGGTGGGACTTATGCTCTTATGTTACACATGTGGTTTTGGGAAGCTGTCTAATTTCTCTTCTGCTGGAAGTGGTAGATACCAAAACCAGGCTGTTTAGATATTTACGGTATTTTGGCTAATGTTTTCACCTCTTCCTGAAACACTTCCATGTTCCTTATTCTTTCTTGTAATTAATTTAGATGTACTGCTATGTCATGAGAATATCACATGATTCTGATGGCTGAAAGCATTTGTGTTATGATGTTGATTTTAGAGCTAAAATAAACTCTAAACAGAATTTCTGTGAAAGAATTTAAGGATGCTTGCCAAAAAGGTCTTTAAAACCTTTTTATCATTTGCTTCGAGGTAACGTTGCAGGGATAGAGCAGGTAGCATTTATGCTCTCTAGCTTGTGTGCTTTGTGTGTAATTAAGCAAGAGAAATACTCTTTTCAGCAGGTGAATCTCCTATTCCATCAGTTTCCTCAGGATCATCTTCGCCCCTTTCAGCTGCTTCTGCGCCTTCTAACTTGGGCCAGCCAAAAACGGGTAACACCAATCAAGATCGAAAGGTACCCCCTCCCATCGGGACAGAAAGGCTTGCTAGAATTCGACAGGGAGGGTCTGTCACTCCTACACCCTTAGGAACCAAATTCACAGCTCCTGT
>VYZW01023645.1:49895-64583 GCA_013401315.1 Balaeniceps rex
TCACAGCTCCTGTTGGTCATAGCGGTATCTGGTCCTTTGGAGTTAACAGTGTATCTGGTAAGTCTGTCGTACAGCCTGCGGTAGCCAAAAGAAACTTCTAGGGCCTTTTGGAAGTACTACATTCGAAAAGAAAGTTGGGGTGGAGGAATAAAGTTCCACAGTCTGTAATAACTTTCGTGTAGTATGTCATGAAGGGAAAACTGGTGTCAGTGGTGGGAGAGTACATATCAATGAAAGTGCTGTGGTTTTCTCTCCTATGTAGGTGGTTCTCACCCAGCCTAGATTATTTGTCAGCATACACTTGTAAACCCTGAGAACAGTTCAGAAATTCCATATTAAGTCTGTTGAATGATACAGAATTTAAATGTAAACAACTTTTATCTGTTAAGGGGGTCCCATTTCCAAGTCTGACCCTTGGCCTAAAAGGACAACTGCCTCCATTCAAGTTTCTACGTTGCTTTCCATTAACACTTTAAAATGTTAGTTGTGGTGCAGCTAATGCATCCAGAAACACATAGTTGTGGATGTTGATTTTTGCATTGATCTCCTCATGATTCTTGAATAGTATGGGGTAACTTCTGTTCCTGGCAGCCCCAGCTGAAGTTTTACATTCAGTTTCCTTATAGCTTGAGGTCCTTGTGAAAAGGAAGAGCTGCAGCATTTGAGGTGTAAAGTGTTTCCATCGGTAACTTTAAAGACAAATGTTAAATAGTCCTGTATTTGTTACATTTTTCAGTGAAGCCCTCCGTACTTTGGTTAACTTAGTGTCTCAGCATTGCTGTGTGTTTTCAAGAAAAGCTTGTATGTGCTCACAGACAATGCTTGGAGGTTTACGGGGTCTTAGCTGTTCTGCTGTGGACACCTGAAACTTGCAGTTACTAGTAGTCCCCATTATCTCCGCATTTGTCTGGAGGATCAAGATGAATATACATGCAGATGGCATGTGCCTGGCCAAACTTCCCTGGCCTCACCAGTCTCTCTTCTTTCCCTATTTTTGCCCCTGTCATAAGCGTAACTTTTTTCTGTGTTCCTGTGTACATGACAGGAGGTTGGAGCTGGAGGGAAAGTGTGTGTGCGTGTAGCCAGCAGTGCGTTGCCTGCTGCAGCTTCCCTGTGAGAGGCCTTGATGCTACAGATAAGACTTGTGTGTTTGTATTGTCTGTAATGTGTTATTAGCCTAAAAACTGCAGGTATCATCCTGCTTTTGCGTAGGCTGTGGAAGGTCTGCCTTTGCTCAGAGCAGAGCCCTAAGATAGCCCTGCATCTGTGTGTTTTCAGGGAGCCTTTGGATGTATGTAGGTGTGTGCAGCTGCTGAACTGTACTCCAGAGTATCTTCAATGAATTGTAATCAGCCATTTTCAATTTCCTCCTTTCCAGAAGGCTTGTCAGGTTGGTCTCAGCCTGTCATGGGAAATCATCCAATACATCAGCAGCTGTCGGACCCGGGCACGTTTTCTCAGCATCAGCCAATGGAGAGAGATGATTCTGGAATAGTGGCTCCCTCGAATATTTTCCACCAACCTATGCCAAATAGTTTTGTGGATTTTTCTAAAGTAAGTTACAGAGGATTAGATTTCGTCTATAAAATGATGAAGGACTTTCTTTGTTATATCTCCTGTTCTGCCTGTCTACAATGTATGTGTGTGCCTCTTTACCATTGCTTGTCGCACCTAGTCCTGAACCTCATTTCATCCCAGTACTGACTAGAAAAGATGCCCAAGCCTGGTGGCACATTTAAACAAAACCAGAATTTGTAGATTGCAGGTGTTCTCTTGTCAAGTAGCTGAATGCCTCCATTGCTCTCCAGTGTTTCATTTCTCAGAGGCTCAGTCACTCAGAAATGTTTCATAAGGCTTGCTCAGCTCTTGAGGCTGATTAAAGGTTTGCTTAATGCTTTCAGTACAAATCATGCCTCTGAATACTACATGCCTTTCTTAAGGAAGCGGCAGGATGAAAGGACTGCTTTTAAGTCTGCCTTGTATGTTAACACTGGAAAGTTAGCAGTTAGGCAGACGGATGTAGCCAAGTCAGCTCAGCCACCACTGGAGGAATGTCCAGGATGATGTGCTCAACAGCAGACCTGCTCACAGCATGTTTCAGAAGTAGCTGTAGCATGTGCTCTGGGGATCTTCTAAATTGCCAAGCAGCAATCATTCAAACACAGGAAAGAAATCTCATAATTGCAAAATGCTGCTCTGTAACTTGCTCTTTCCAAACTGGAAGAATATTTTAGATGGCCATGAGTAATTTATAGAAAATCTTCAACTCAGAGTCTTGTAGGCTCAAGCTGTATACGGGCTTTGCTGAAGTGCAGCCCCTGGCTGCAGCCCTGCATGCACCAATGTTATCACACGCTGCAGAGGTGAGAGGAGGGAGCACTGAGGTCACTTTGTACACCTGCTGTGTCTGGCTTTATGGGGTCATCTGAAAGTGCTGTGCAGAGGCTGCTGCATACTGGTGAGGTGTAGTTTCAGAAAAATGGGTAAACTGACTTGAATCTCAAGCTGTGAAGAGTCACTGCATTCCACACTCTGCCTAGCTGTGCAGTGATGCCCCGTTTCCTCACAGTGCTGAGATATTTTCCAGTAGGTGAATGTTAATGTATGGATGTGAACTGCCTCTGTCATCTTGGCAAATGTGGTACATCCTTCACAACCACTGCCGCCTTCACCGACAGTGCTTTCTCTTGTTCCCTCAGGGCCTACCGATTTCCATGTATGGTGGCACTCTAATACCCTCACACCCTCAGCTAGCGGATGGCCCGGGAGGCCCCCTCTTTAACGGACTCCATACCCCAGATCCTGCCTGGAATCCCATGATCAAAGTTGTCCAGAACTCAACAGAATGTACTGATGCTCAGCAGGTAGTGTGGCTGCCTTTTTCTACCTTTGCTTACCTGAGGCTTTTTATGGTGGTATGCTTTGTTTTGTTTTTCTTTATTTTTGGATAGGTGACATTTTTTTCAGTTCTTTGATACTAGAATTGAGATTGTTTGCATGACTTTTCCCCTACAGTGTGTGTGTGTTTATAAAAAATATATGGCGCTATCCATACCAAACCTTTCAGGTAAAATAAGCAGCATTTAGAGACTGTTCAGCCAGGTAATTGACTTTGTTATAAATGAGAGGGCTTATATCCATACTCGGCATCTTGCAGGTTGTCAGCCAAACCTTGGCCAGAGCTAAAGAGGGCTCCCAGCCTTTGGACGGTCTGGTTGTATGTTAGGGGGAAGCCTTAAGCTTGGCCTCTCATGGTTATATGCTTTGTTAAAGAAACCTTTATTTGTTTTCATAATAGACTTGTCTTTTTATTTCTTGCTGTAGATTTGGCCTGGCACCTGGGCACCTCACATTGGAAACATGCATCTCAAGTATGTCAACTGATTTAAGGGGGTCTATCCTTTTTTAGCCTTGTTTGGGAATCTTTATGATCTTGAAGAACCCTGGGGATTTTTTAATATGCCTAACTAAGCAATTTTCTGTGGGCTGTAACAATGGAAACTTGATTGCCCATCGTATAAGAACAAATTGATTTACCTATAGAAACTGATTCTGTTCTCCAGTTAGTTTAGCCATTTTGAACTTAAAAATCGATGAAACTAGTGCTTTTGGCTAAACACTACTGAATGCTCCTTCTGTGCAGCAGAGAGCTAGCTGATTACATTATTTCAGCCTTTTAGGGTGGTAAATACATGTATAATTGTTTACATACTTAAAAGGAAAAGCTGAGTAAATTTCATGTCGTATAGTGGCTCTACTTTATGTAGCCTGTATTAATGTGAAATATTTACCTGAATATTCAATAAAAAGCAAACAGTATTTATAGGTTGTGTGTGAGAATTTTGGAAGAGGCTATATGTTGTCATCAGTAGCTGCTGCCATGCCCATCTTTTCAGTGTCACGTAATTAGCACGTGGATGCAGTCAGGGTTTGGGGGAGGGTTTTGATCCGCAGTCATCTGCGATACGAGGTCTGATGAGTCCTTCTCCCTGCCAGTTGTTAGCCTTTTTTTGTGTGTGTGTGAACACGGTTATGCTTTTTTTTTTCTAATTTTTTTCTTTCTGGATTAGTTCTGCTGCTTCTAGCACTCTTTTTCCAGGTGGGTTGCCTGAGAGATCAGGTTTTGTTCAGGGGCTGGAAATAAGGGCTGAGTTGACAATGTGGCAACTGATGGCACCTTAATTTGCAGAAGGTAAATAGGTAGCTTGTAGGTAAATGCAGGGTTTCTTCACCTGACTCGCTGTGACCAGCTGCCTAGAAGCAGATCTTAGGAAAGCAGGGACCACTTCCCACTAGAGAAAAACATAATATATTAAATTCTAAGTTTCTTGTAACCCTTTACATCTGGTAAGAGCTCCTCAAGTCCTTTCCATGAGGAAGAAGGGGATTTTTGCATCCTGCTTAAGATGAATGTTCATTCTCTACCCAGGTGCAGAAGTTCTCCGCTTTCTGCACTTGGACTATGCTTATTTCTGCTTTTGCTCAGTGGCAATGCAGTAACTACACTGAATATTTGGTCCATTCCTCAAGCAGGTAACTGCAGTACATGTAGTGTACAATCTAATGGACCACTTTCGGTGGTATCTCAGACCAGATGGAGACTTCTCCACCTTCTCCAGACAAATCCTTACATGCAGCAGCAGAGTTTCCCCAGGAAAAGCATGAGGAAGGAGTACTGAAAACCCAAAGTGCACAAGCAATATCCGAGTACCACAGGCAAATAAACCTCAGAAATGCTACTGGATGATATATTCAGATATTTTTCTGACTATTTGAGGAAGAAATGCAAAAAACATTGAACTGCTGCTGCCCACCTGATAGTGCAAATGCCAAAGGAGAAACACTTGTGTTAACAGTAATTGTATTGAAAACAAATAGTATTGTAGTGCAATAGGTGTTTGCTCTTGGGGTGAGTTGCAGGGGAGGGGAGGGGTGGGGTGGGGGAGGGACCTTAAGCCCCTACCCCTCCCCACCCATGTGGGCTCCATGGCTGCAATGGGCACAGCCACCTCCTCCTGCCCCATCCCAGGGAGCCACCATCTCCCCATCCTGGAGGGCTACAGCTCACACCAGGTGGCACTGTCTACTCCACACTGGGGGGTAAGACCCACCACAGGGATGGGGTTGTCCCTTGAACAGAACAGTGGCCTCAGCCACCCCATCCCTGCCTAATTTAGGCAGCTCCTTCCTGAGTGGGTCCTCTCCTGGGCTTTCCACCTTGCAGCTTGGCCCTTAGGGGCATGGGCACCTGCTCTGGGTGCCAGAGCCAGGCAGGCCCATGGGGTGGTGGCTTCCCCAGCAGCCCAGAGCTGGAGTGGAAAAGGGAACCCCAAAGCTTTGTAGGAAGATACTGGTAGAAGTTAGGGCCATCATTGCCCCGTGGTACTGGGGGGAGCAGGCAGAGGCAGTGCCTGGTGCTCGCACAGCTGGGGAGCGGGCGGCTGGCAGTGCTGCTGGGGTGGTGGATGCAGCGCTGGTCCCTTGGGGGTAGGTCATGCCTGGGCATGGCTGGCTGGAGCTGGGGGAGGTGCAGGGGGCTAGTGCAAGAAGTCTGCTCCCTCCCAAGTTCACCAGCCCTGGTGGGGAAGGCACTGGGTGGCACAACTCCCTCTAGGGGTACCCTAGGCCTGCCCTCTTGCCCCCCCTTCCAACCCCCTGCCAAAGCCCCTGGTTCAGCTGTCGAGCAGGTCCTTTTCTTTGCTCTCTGTCCTCAGGGTAGTGTGTGCCCTGGCCCTGAGCTGGGCATGTTTCCGTTGAGCTGCAGGTGCGCACCCTGTGGGCGCTGGTTCCATTGTGTGCCTCTGATAAGCTTATCTGGGGCTGGGGAGTCAGGCCCGGTGCTGGCAGGGCCATAGCAGGCACAGGTTGCATAAATGTTTGTGGTGCTGGGAAGGGCCTGGCCTGTGCAGGAAAATGGTGCTCAGCTGGAGGGACAGCTGGGTAGGGGAAGGCAGGCCTGGACCTGATGCAGGGCAGCAGATAGGGCATGCAGGCTGGCATGACCTCGGGGATTTCTGGCAGGCGCATGGGACATGGCGGGAGGCAGCACATGCCCTGGGGCTGTACACACAGCAGGCTGGTACACTGGAGGAGGTGTCCCATCAAACCCAGCATGTTGTCCCCAGGCAGAGCACAGCAGGGTGGCTCGCTGGCTGACCTGATAGGAACGGTCCCCGGGTACAACTCCTCATGGTGCCAACAGGAGGGCACCCTGCCTTTGCTGTTTTGATAGCTGCAGGGAGCCACCCCTGAGACAGCCACCTCTGGGCAGGGTGTATTGGGGACCTGCCTGCTGTCTGGCCATTGGGCTTGGGCTGTGCGATGAGTGCCCCAGGGCTGGTCCTGCCTTCCATGCAGCACAGGGGTGGCTGCAGTGTCACCTGCCATGGGGCACCCATGTCGAGGCTGGACCCCCCTGTGCTGTGCCCTGGCAGAGCTCCAGGAGCCTCAAGGGGAGGAACAATGTGGGGAAGAGCTGCTGGGCAGGACGGGTGTCACAGTCTGCCATGTGGGAATCCCACAGTGGCTCCAGAGCCAGCTGTGTTCCCTGAGCTGTGGCCAAGTGCTGAGTCCCACCCCCTGCTCCAGGCCTAGGCCATGGTGCTTGGAGTTGGGGGCGGCCAGGGGCTGGCAGTGCCTGACAGCCCCCTGCTTTTGGCAGGTACCCGCATCATCTACGACCACAAGTTCCTGCTGGAGTGCAAGAATTCACCCGTGGCCAGGACCCCTCCCTGCTGCCTGCCCCAGATCCCCGGTGTCACATCCCTGGCCCAGTCCAGCCTCGTCAAGCTGGAGGAGCTCAAGGAGCAGAATGAGAGTGAAGAAGCCATGCCAGGTGAGCAGCCCAGGCATGCAGCCCGTGCCTATGCACTGCTTGGGGCACGAGACTCCTGCTTGGCCGCAAAAGCAAGGGGAGATCCCAGCTCAGCCCTGGTTCCAGCTCCTGCCTCCTTTGCCTGCACATTTCTCCCAAGCCAGCCCCATCCTAACCCTGGCCCTCTATCCCTCCGTACCCTTGCAGATCAAGACCAGTTTGAGATGGACATCTGAGTTTCCAGCTCCCTGTCCCCAGGCCATGGCTGGGCCTGTTCCTGGGCCTCGTGGAGGTGCTGGCACCGTGACCAGCTGGCTGCAGCCCTCTCTGATGCTGGGGATGGATGTGTGACACCTCAGGCTCTAGCACAACTGGCTGGTGCAATTGCCTAGGAGCTCATGCTTGATCAATAAACACCATGAAACCCCTGTGCTGACCTGGTGCATCTCTCCGTTGGGGCTTAGCTGGGTCCTCAGAGCCCTGGGGAAGGGAGCTAAGAGGAGCTGAGCAGCACCAGGAGCCCTTTGAGGGTGCAGAGGATCTCTCCCTCCTGCACTGTGACCATGCAGGCTGGGGGTGGTGAATGCAGGGCCTCAAGGTCTGCTCCCAGGTTTGGGGTGCCACATGCAGCCTGCCCCAGCTGCGGTGGGGGCAGCTGGTGAGGCCTTCCTGTGAGTGCTTGCTGTCCAGGGTAAACATTAACACCCTGGGCTTACCTGACCTGGTGGGCATCACTAGCACTGTAGTGTTTCTCCCTGGATCTCGGGTCTCTCAGGTCCCAAACTTGGGTCTCCTGCCAGGACAGGCAGGAGCACAGATGGGAGCATAAGCTGTAGTTGCAGCACAAACCTTGGCTGCACCAGGCTGCTCTGGGCTGGTGGCAGGTCAGCCTCCCCAGCCAGTCTAGAACTCTTCAGGGCCCGTCTCCTTCTGCAGAAGAGCTGGGCCTTGTGCCTGCTGCTCTGGGTCCTCCCCCCTGCTGCCAAAGGGAAGGCCAGAGGGGGCCAGGCTTTGCCAACTAGTGCAGCATGGAAATGCATCACTGCCCACTCGACCTGGGGGTGCTGCCAGGGGCATTCCTTCTCTTCATGTCCTGTGGGCTGGGACCACCCTGCCAGGGTGAGAGCCCCTTGGCCAAGCCTGAAGGTGCTGTGGCCTTGCCCAGCAGTCCTGTGTCCTGCTGCTCCTGGGAGAGAACCAGGACCTGTCCCGTGCCAGAATCCCAGGGCAGGCTCTGGTCAGGGGCAGGTTAGTGCTATTTATTAAACATCATGTAGTGAATCACCACTAAACTGTCGCAACGATCAAAATCCCCTTTTCCTGGGTGATGACTGTGAGGCAGAGGAGGTGCCCAGACCCCCTTGGGCAGCAGGGGCCCTTCTGCCAGTGCCCCTGGCCACAGCCTGCCCTGCTCAGTCCGCAGCCCAGTCCCTGGCATCAGGGATCCTCCTGGCCAAGCCTGGCCTCAGTGTTGCCATCCATCACCGCAGCTGGCTCCACAGCAGGCATGCTCCTTGTCTCGGCGATCAGGCGCTTGACGCCCACCAGCCACTGGCTCACCTCGTTCACGTGGTCCACCATGAGCGAGCGGTGGATCTCGTCAGCCGCATCCCAGTGCTGTTGCTGGAGCTCTGCCAGGAAAGGGGAACCCATTAGTGGTGTGGGGTCAGCCTTCCCCTAGGTGCCCCCTGCCTGATGGCCTGGCGCTGGCCTGGGTGCAGCCCCACTTGCCACTCACCTTGCACTAGGAGGCTCATCCTCTTCCTCACTGGGGCCGACAGCTTCCCCTGAGCCCATGCATCCCCCAGCACTGTCAGCCGCCGCCCAATGTCGTTGCACACTTGTTTCTGGAAGCAGAGATGAGCTGGAGGGGGGACCTGAAGCCCACCAGGTCTGGGGAGACCCCGGGGCAGGGGTAGCTCTCCTCGCCCCATGGGCATCTTAGGAACAGGCAGCCCCTGGCTGCTGCCCCTCCTGTGCCCCTGCAGAGCGTAGGGCAGAGGTGGAGGAAGGGGCCAGGCCTCACCTGCACCGTGACACGGCAGGCATCGAGGGCCTCCCTCAGCGGGGCAAGGACTGTGTCGGCAGGCACGTTGCACTCTTCCGAGCCATGGTCCTCCGGGCATGCCACAGCGCTTGGCCTCCCACTCTCTGCCCATGGGGCAGGGCTGATGGGCCCAAGTGGGGGTGGCCCCAGTGCTCGGGGGGGCAGTGCTGTGGAGACAGCGAAGGCAGCATGGGCACTGGCCAGGTCTGGAGGAGCACCTGCAGGGAAGAGGCACTGGTGCAGAGCCCATCAGCCCAGCCACAGGGATACCAGCCAGGTGCTGGGAACTGCACACTTGTCACTCCCATCAAACAGGCCCAGCAGGAAGGGGGGGTCTTGGGCTCCCTGCCCGTGCTGCCCCTCTGCCTGCACAGGGCTGGCACTGCTGTGCTGGTATTGCCCAGTCCCTGCACCCCCAGGGCCGGCAGCAAGGGCAGGTGCCACCAGCTCCATTCCCCCACAACCATGGCGATGGAGCAGGGGAAGCCAGACCCAACACCCGGGCCAGGCTGCAATTCCCACAAGATCCAAGCAGGAAGAGGGACCCGGACCCACAGAGGAGAGGAGAGGAGAGGCCCCTGCGGCGCCACCAGCCCGAGGGTTGCGCTGGGCCCTGGCTCACCCACAGCAGCCCCCGGCTGGGCAGGGGTGAAGCAGGGTGGGCCAGGGGCTTTGTAGATGCTGACCTGGCGGGGCGCCCACGGGTGGAGTGGGGGCCCGGCGGGTAAGCGGAGTTCGCCGGGGACCCCCAGCCTGTGCCTGCAGCCCGTAGGAGAACTGGGGGGGGTCGTTCCAGCCACGCTCCTGGTTCCCTGCGGCAGCAAAGTGAGACCCTATGGGGGACCAAAGGGACTCCGCCGGACACAGGATCCCAGGCCCCTGCGCCAAGATGGGGCTCTTCCTCCCCAGACACAGCCATCCCGGGGCTCCCCGCACCGGACACGGGCCCCCTGCCCCCCCTCACCAGGACACGGACACCCCCCCGCAAGGCTCCCCCCACTGGGACACGGCACCTGCAGGGTTCCCCCCACAGCGGGACAGGGCCCCCCTTCCCAGACACGCCTCCCCCCGGGCTCCACATCGGACACAGACCCGCAGGGCTCCCCCACCCCCGGCTACAGCTTCCTCCAGGGCTCCCCACACCGGGACCTGGCACCCCCCTCCCCAGACACGGGACCCCTCCACACNCCCCTATAGGGTGTGGAGGAGGGCTCGCCTGAGGCGGAAGGCCTCCAGGAAGGAGAAGAGACCCCGCTTGCGGGCACCGGCCCCAGCCGCCCCTCCACTCCCCCTGCTCGCCTTGGCTGCCCCGCTGGCAGCGTCCCCCGAGGCTGACGGCCCGGCCCGGCCCTGGCCTGTAGCACCCTTCGCCTTAGCGCCTGGTGCAGCTGCCACCAGGCACTTCTGGTACTGCACCTGCGGGGACACGAGGGAGAGAGCATGGCCGTGGAGTGGGGGAAGAGCGTGGCATCACTGGGGGGTGGGGTTGCAGGCAACATGGCATGGCCATGGGGTGGGACACAACACAGTATCACCATGGGGTCAGGCACAAGGTGACATCACTGTTGGGTTAGATGCAACATGGTGTGGTCATGTGGTGGGACACAATATGGTGTGGCCGTGGTGCAGGGCACAACACAGCATCACTGTGGCGTTGGACGCAACCCAACACAGCATGGCTGTGGGCTGGACACAACACCATGGGGTCAACCCCCTCCTGCCCCTGCTGCCCTCCCCAGGGTTGGGCCTCCCACCCAGGCCCCCAGCTTTTCCCTCCCCCATCCCCAGCTCTTGCCTCTTCCTCCGGGTATCCCTGGAGGGCTGGGAAGCTGGGGGGATTGGGGGACACCCCACTCCTGCTCACCATGCAGGCTGCCTGCACCGCCTCTGAGATGGTGCCAGCATCAGGCTCACACCAGAAAGCCGTGCACTGGAACCGTTGCCCTGTGTCCACGATGAGTGCGAAGGTGTGGGCGTCCCGGCCCACCCCCAGGAAGGTCACGTACCGCACCTGGCACTCCCAGATGTGTGCCGCTTCCTCGTCCTCCTGCGGGGACCCAAGGGCCCATCGACCCCTGGCCACACCCCTGGCAGCCCTGCCACTGCCACCAGGTCCCCTCTGCCGGGAGGCTGGGCCCTCCATGGGGGTTGCCTGTCCCACCCTGGTGGCAGCAGGGTGCCCGCTTCAGGCGGAGTCCCCCATCCCCCTCCCCACCTGCGCGGGGTGCACCCTCATGGCCGTGTCGGACACACGGATGAGGGAGGGCGTCCAGCGCTCCTGCCTGGGGCCCCTCGTCAGCTTCTCGATGGCCTCGTTCAGCACATCCATCCCTGGGGGGCAGGAGACCCCATCCCATCGGCCCCTGCCCCAGCTGCGGGCATGGTGCAGGCAGGGTGCTGCCAGCCAGCCCCACAGGCAGGGACTGCCCAGTGCCAGGGCATGGCTGCTCAGCCACCCCATGGTGGGGGTTTCTCGGGCATCATTTTCCCCAGCTACAGTGGGGCCAGCAGTGCTTACCCATGGCCCTGGGCACAGGCAGGCTGCCAATGTACAATGCCTCGTAGGTCTGCATCGACTGCCTCACTGCTTCCAGGATATCCACTGCCAGGACAGGAGAGGTGGGGGGGACCCTCCCATATCCCTCCTTGTCCCCAGGGACCCCAGGGACACAGTTGGGAAGGCCAAAGGGCTCTGACCATTGGGCATCCTGCTGCCTGAGGGCAGAGTGTGGGCAGAGAGTAGCCGGCAGTGCCGGGGGGACAGTACCTTGCAGTGGCAGGTCCTCGGTGGAGACAGGCTCCAGCATGGTGGCATGTGGCAGCCCGCTCCTCGCTACAGCTCGCTCAGCCACAATCTGCAAGAGACAGGTGTCCCGGTGCCTCCCTCCACCCCCAAGACCACCAGGCCATGCCCACACCCAGCAGGGCCCCTGCATCCCACCTTGGAGCACATCTCGTGCAGGGCCTTGGCGATGCTCTTGGCAGGCACGTTGCAGTGGAAGACATGACACTTGAGGATGCAGGTGTCCTTGTCACTGGCCACAAAGGCAAAGTCTCTGCAAGGCCACGAGCAAGCCAGTGAGACCCTGGCAGAGGCAGCCCCCACCTCCCCGTGCTGCCCCCCAGCCCCGCGCCCCCTCACCTGTCCCTGAAGCCGCGGTGGCAGTCAGGAAGGGAGGAGAGGGGACAGGTTACTGCTGGGGTGCCTTCCCCCCCAGCAGGCAGAGCCACGCCCCAGTCCCCGGCTCTGCCCCAGCCCCTGGCACCTGCCGTTGTTGCAGCCAACACCCCAGACGCGGATGTTGAGGATGTGCTGGCGGTGGATGAGGCTGCGGTCGAGGGGGTCCACCAGGCTCATGGTGTCCTTCTTCAGGATCATCACCAGGTCCTGACCCTGCAGAGGGTCAGCAGCTCCCTCAGCCTGGCAGACGGCCTGGGCATCCCCAGCACCCAGCCCATGTGTAGGGACACCCCCATTGCCCCAGCCTACTCAGCCCTGCGCGTGGGAACAGCCCTGTCCAATCCCACAGCCCTCCCCGGGTACCATTCCCATGTGTGGGGACAGCCCACCCAGGCACCCCTGGCACTGTCCTCAAGGGACAGCCCTGTAAGAACCACTTGCCGCACTGCATGGATGCCCTATGGGGAGAGAGTTGACTCTGCCCCCGGCGCTGGTCCCTGCCCCCCCAGGCACAGTCCCCGACGGTGGGGACAGCCAGCCTCAGCAGCAGTGGCCCCAGGGTGGGACCCTGCCTGGCAGCACCATTCCAGGCTCTCACCTCACCCCAGTTCTCCGCAGAGCCCTGGCCCTCGCTGTTGGAGAGCTGCTGGATGCAGTTGTTGACAGCGATGCTGCTCTTGCCAGGTGCCAGGTCCTCCTCGGGGATCTCCACCCAGCCCAGTGAGCGCACAGCAAAGCACTGAGCAGAGACACATGGGGCTTCAGTGGCCGGCCAGCCAGCACAGCCACCCCCATCCCACACCCCTCACTGTGCCAGTGTGGTCACCCTTGCTCTTGCAACCTGTCCCTGCCAGCTGTTGCCTGCCTCCTCCTCTGCCAGTCCCAGCCCACGAGTGAAGCACCCAGGTGCAGTACCTTGGAGCCGGGCTCTGTGCTGTGCTGGAAGTCATCTCCATGCCAAGGCAGCGAAGTCCTGTGGAGGGATGGGGAGGTGAGGGGATGGCTCCCACCCAGCAGCATGGACCTGGGGCACCCAGGGAAGTACCAGGACACCCTGGCACCGGCAGACCCCATGCCACCAGCTGGAAAGCATCCCATGGAGGTGACCACTGTGGTCCTGCTAGCTCCAACGTGTGGGTCTGCTCTGGTCGGGGGACACCAGGGCCCAGCACCCAGCAGTGCTCAACGGTCAATGGTGCCCCACAAGCCAGCAGAGCGCGTGGGCAGCCCTACCTCCAGGACAGCGAAGCCATGGGGCTGGGAATGGGCCTGTCCTTTGCCAAGTGCATCGTCACGGGGGCCTGGCATTCCTGGGAGAGAAGAGGAAAGGGATGAAGGCAGCAAGAGAGGCTGTCAGGAGGCACCAGGTAGGAGCCCTCCCTTCCAGGACAGCAGCACCTCAGCTTGTGGACATCCCATATAGCTAGGATGAGGCCAACATGGAGCCTACTGGAGACTTTCAAGGCGCTTAACCCTGGCCAGGAATGGGCTGAGCTTTGGAGTGACAGAGACAGGCCTCCTCCAACGGGATGCTGGACCAGCGATGCCCAGAGGGCCCTTCAGCAGGCTCCTGCCAGGGGTGGGATCCAACACCAGCCCTCACCACCATCGCACGCCCCACACCCCCCCTCCCATCCCTCATCCCCTACCATTCCCTGAAGTGTCTCCTCTCCATCAGCCTCCGGGCACCCTCCTGGGCCAGTGGTGTGTGCGGGGTGCTGCCACTGCGTTGTGCCCGTTGGCACATGCCAGTAGTAGGTGCCTAGAGAGTCACGTATTTTCCTCCAGCCTGGGGGGAGGTCAGGGTCTGTCTCCAGGCTCTGGTCACTCCAGAGGTTGTCTGTGTAGAGGGAAAGTGTGAGGCAAGGGAGGGGAAGGTCCCGCAGCTGCAGGGCGCCCTGAGAAATAAGCAGCTTCACCCAGCAGCAAAAAGGTGCTGCGGTGGCCTCTGGGTGCATGGCTGGGCACATGGCCCAGGAGAGAAGCATGGTGAGGGAACGCTTGGCATGACGCCAGAGAGGCTGCGGTAGTGGTGGACCCCAGGCAAGTCAGCAGTGCAAGGCAGCTGCCTCATTGGCACCCAGAGGGATGGGGTGACCCCGGCAGGGGCACAGAGATTACAGGCAGCCTGAGCCTGCCAGGAGAGGCACCCTGAAGGGGTGCCCAGGCAGGGCCCGGGGCTGCCAGCATACCGTCCCCAGCCCTCTGCCAACACCCCAGGATGCCCGAGACCAGCTTCTTCCCAGCTTGGCAGGGGAAAGGGGTTAGGGACAGACCCCCTGAGGTCTGGGAGGAGGAAAGCACCCTTGGAGGGTTGCAGCTAGGAGGGGTGAATTAACTCCCTCCTCCCTGCACCCCAAGCCCTAGAGCGATCATGGAAACGAGCCCGTGGTGCAGCACAGCAGCGAGCTCTGCTCCTGGGAATGCAGCCCAAAATCCTCAGGGCTCAGCGCACCCCTCGTGGGTGCTCATCCGCTGGAGCCACGCTGTGCGGTGGACCACCACTCCGCCTCCCGCGCGCCGCGGGACCCCCGACCCGCGGGAGGGTGGGGACGGAGGGGGTGGGGGTGCCCCCCGCGACCTTGGGAGGGGCGGGGCGGCGGCGCGCGCCGGGCCGCCGCGGGCCCCGTTCAGCACCGCGGACAG
>VYZW01023648.1:0-22879 GCA_013401315.1 Balaeniceps rex
CGGGTGGGCCCGGCGGCCCCTCACGGACCCCGGCGGCCGCCTGAGGGGGCCCGGGGCCGGCCGCGGCCCAGGGCCCCGGGGGTAACCCGGGGGTGCCGGCAGCCTTCGAAGGGGGCTTGCCGGCAGCGGTGACATCAGTCCTGACGCTTTTTTAAGCGTCTGTCTTAACTCTAGGCGTGTGTGTCTGGCGGCAGGCGCCATTCGCCCCAGTTCCAGGCCGCTCTCCTCAGGAGCTGGGCGCCTCGCCTGTGGCGCACCTCCTGCCAGGGCGGGGGGTCACGGCCTGCTCCCAACAGCCCGGCGGCTGTCCTGCGGTGGAGAAACTGGTCATCTCAAGGAGCTGCTGAGGAAAAGAACAGTGGAAAAAAATCCATATACCTCTTTTTTTAACAAATTCCAAACTTAGAGTGCAACAAACGACCGGGGTATATGTAGAGATTATTTAAGGATTAAATAATGCAGGCTGGCTGCAACAAAGTTACAGTTTTTCATTAGCTGCAAGACACTTTAAGAGCGTACTGATACGCCTGAGTGAAGGCATGACCTGGTCCGAATTCATGCTTTTATAAATGCATGTATCCAAGTAAATGCACTAATATGTGAAACTACCGAATATCTCGCTCTGTCCTTCTTAACCATCTTGTTGCCTTATAAAAATAAAATTAAAAAAAATCTGAAGAGCATGGAATCACAGACAGACATTTTGGGTTTCCCAGCCCGAGCCTTCGCACATGGCCATGGGACAGCCACAGGCAAGCCAGCGCTGCGCTCACACTCTGCAGGGCTTGTTCCCTGTGATGGTCATCACTGGACCCGCCATCAGATCCAGCGCAGACTGGGGGAGAAGCACCCTTTCAGTTGTACATTGAAAGTTAGAAAGGTGATAGCGGCATGGTATTTGATTTGAAAGCAAAATCATTCTTGCATTGTGGTGGTGAAGTGCTTGAAATACCCCACATATAGAGGCTGGGCAAGCGCGAGCATGGACACAGTCCTTCTGTCAAGAGATCAGGTTAATGCAGGGACACATTGCCCTGCTGAGGATACAGAGAGGTTTTGCATTCAAAACCTGTGAACCTGACACTTCTCACTAGCATTAAACTGCTTTTTAAAGCGTGACACTGAGATAAATATGTGTGCCATTGAAGGTAACTTCAGTAAGAGTGGTTTAAGAAATTTGCTGCTATAATCAATAAAAGTTACTGTTTCAAAACCTTGCAGATTTACCTTGATCTTAGACGTATAATAAAATTTCCTGCTTTCATTAACATTTATACTCATCTAATTAGCAGATATACACAATTAGAAGACGGTATCAAGTGAAGATGGTAAATATTTGCAATATTAATTAGTCTTTATAGTTCTATTTATGGCTAGTGGGAATTATATCAAGAGATTAAAACATATTTAACTGGCACAGATTTGACATGTCCTTCTAAAACACTATTTCCTACGCTCACAGTTTATATCTTTAAATAAGTTCTCAGAACCTTTTGGTACCTGCTAGTATAATTAAGTTTATCCTCAACAAGAATAATACTTCTAATATTTGCCTTGCCTACTCCGAGAAGTTAGATCACTTTAAGTAATTGCTTTAGAAATTAATTTCATTACATTTGTTCAGTTCTTGAATGTCCATTGCCCATAAATCAGAGACTCCACAAACCAATTGGTTTTGAAAAGTTCACAGTTTAGTTTCTTCTAGATTAGCTGAAAATTATTTTGGTTGCATTTATTGTTCTTCATCAGCTTTCCCTGCAGTACCATAGTCTCCTCTGTTCTGCTTTTGGGAGGCCTCTGAGGAAGTCCCTCCTGCAGTACCACTGCTAGGTCTGAGGGGGATTGAAGCACTACATCGCTCACACAAGAAGCTCACCCTGTTCTCAGGATATTGTTAAATTATAAATTGTATCCTCAGAACTCAAAATATTTCCCTCAAGCAAGTCTTTTGCTTTGGGATGAATCAAATGTCACCAAGCAACACATAATTAAAACTCTTTGTATTTACGTGGCAGATGTTTTCAGGAAAAGCCTTGAACCCATTTCAGCCTCCTGTCCCGTCACACGCACTGAGGATACATTGCATCACGTACATTTTATGAACAAAATACAAATGTTTCTCACTTGGAGCACTGGACCACTGCTTGCTGGATGTCATGGATGGCTTCTTATTTATAAGAGGGCATTTGCTCACAGAAATGGACTGCTCAGTTGCCTGTCTTTGGGGCTTGGGATTTTTCACTCAATGGGAAGTCAGAGCATCTCTCTTTTGCTGCTTTTGCAAGGATTGTGCATACTCAACTCCCCTGAGCTGTACTGTAAGCTGACGTGCATTCAATATTCCAAAATTTTCCACCTGCAGGTATGGCGTAAGTTTTGCGTCACACCTTGAATTAAACACACACCAAACAGATTCAAGTTTTTTTAATATAAACTGGGAAATTGATCATCATGTGAATACAGTCTCCAACAACCAGACTTATTCATTCTGTGTAGCAAGAAATGGGAGTTGCAGGGTGCATGGTAGGAAGCGCCAGCTCTTCTCAGGACCATCGCGCGCTTTGGCATGCACCGCCTGCTTGTACGTTGGTGTTTGCAATAGAGGCCCGGCAATTAGCCACGCAGGTCAAAAGTCCAAATGACAATGTTGTCCACCAAATATAATTCACAGTTTTCAGGCACTTCTTGCCATAAGACAACGTTGCAATTCAGCAGAGCTGAAAATCCTGGCTTCCTACACCTGGGGAGCTCCAGGCAGGTCCCACCTGCTGCGGGTTCATTGATACCTTGCAGAGTCTGGAGGAGCATTGCTCCTCCCAATGCCTTGCTTTCCTTCTGGACCATTGGTCCTCCAGACACCTTGCTCGCCTTCTGGAGGAGCATTAGCAGGCCCCGTCCCTGCACCCAGCTGCCTCCTTTCACAGGGCTTACAAGAAGATAAGGCTTTTCTAATCATTGTTGCTCTGTTAAATCTGCTTGACGCTGGCCAGCAAATTCAAAGGTGACTGGGGGGATGGCTGAGGCTGATAGCTTTGCACACGCATTGCTTCCTTAGGAAGCTTGGATGGAACATGTCTTCTAGTGGGACCACATTTGTGGGCAAAGCCACAGGTAAGAAGGGCCAGGAAAAAAGTGCTTAGCAAAGAAAACATCTTTCACAGTTTGGTTTGGGCTGAGATACTGCAGACAAGCAAGGCTGGTTTCTGCTCTCCAGTGCGGCTGGCAGGGGCAGCATGCTGGCCACCACGTGGGGCAGCTCAGGAGAACCACAGCCAGATGCAGCCAAGCCCTCCTGTGTACCGCTTCAGCGAGAAACAGCCCCAACTGCTTTTCATGCCACAGGCGCAATTTGCTGACAAAGCCCTCCGTTGTGCTGGGACGGCATGTGCCCCAGCTCCTGGCTAGCACGGCCGCTGCCCGGGGGCATCACACCTCCTCACATCCCGGCCCATGCTGGATGAGGACAGAGATCACGCTGCGGCCGGCCAAGGGAAGGACAGATGGCAAGGTCTGGGGCTTTGCTACTCTCCGAATGTCGGCAAAATTTCCTGCCAGAGAAACGTTCATGCATGCTCAGCGATGCTGAACTGGAATCGATCCTGAAGATCTGAACCGCAGGCAACTATTGCCTGGGAATTAAATAGCCAAGGACTATTAACTCGGTATTTCTGCCTCTAATCAAGGATGTAACTTTTATATTACGGCTTCCAAGTCACTGAAACCCCAGACATCGGTCTCTGGACAGTCATCTTCTTAAGGCTGCTTGCTGATGCAGTCATTAGACACTAGCAGACAGCATGGGGGTAATTCAAACATGCACAGAGGACTTCCAGGAGCTGGCATCAAAGACTGGGCAAGCTGATGCAGTTCTCCTGCATAGCAGACACTTGTGTTATTGTTTCACACTGGAGTAAAACCAACATTTCCACCACCCAAAGAAGTGGATTGCTGGTGCTATTTATGGCTGGGACATGCAACGCTCCTTGGCCGAAGCCAGCCTATAGATAACCTACCTAAGGAGCCGCTCCTGCACTGCTTACCAAAAGAGGCGCGGGATGCTTTCTGACACGCTACGCTCTTATGCTATTTTCAAGCTTTGCCAACAGCTGTCGGCTGCCTGCTTATTAAGCAAGAATAGGAAATGCAGCAAGTTGAGGGCAGGGGAGAAGAATTCATTTGGGTCCTTGCTTCATTCCCAAGACAGGTTTTTCCTAATTTTTAACTTAAGAAGCTTTATAAATTTGTTTTGCTGGTTTTCTCCAGACGCATGTGTTACTTTGCTGTCAGAATGTACAATATACGGACGAGAAGGAGATTGCTTTTTTTTGAGATGGATCTTTTCCTAGGCCATACAAAATACAGTGATTTCTTGTACAGAAAACATTATGTTTGCTTCTGAATAAAGTCAAGCATGGCCATGACTTCTGACCAGTAAGAAAAACTTGAGGTATCACATAATCGTTGTATGCCACAGAGAAACTTAGCAACTTCTTGTTCAGTTTGTTCTGGCATTTTTTTCATTGGATTTTCAATCTGCTGCATGAAGATACTGACCATTCAAACCAAGATGCTCTTCAGCCATCATACGGCTTTAGCAGACACAGGTCAGAATGAAATGTGGCAGATGACCTATTCCTAGCACTTTTTATAAGCAAAGCATATCAGTGCTTGGGGAGTCTGAAGTAGCAGACAGTCAGTGGAAGATAGCAAGCAGACTACCTAAAACTGTAACTTTTGCAATTACTTTGCATTACATTGTATTACTAATATAATAATAATATTTTTGCATTACTAATTATTATTGTATTACTAATATAATAATAAAGTACATTGCATTAGCTAAGCAGGACCTAACGCTTGCCGGTGCTTGCTCATTGCAGGGAATACAGCAGGTAGCAAGAACACAGAGCACTTGTTACTGAGCTGTTTGCATCAGTGCATTCGTGGCGCATGGATCCCTTATGAGAAGAACTCCCAGAATTAAGCAGCACTGGGCAGAAGGACAGCAGGAATGACCAGGAGAAGTCAGGCAGAGCTCATGAGAAGATACACGACCTGCACTGCACAGCTTTATCCTCCCACATATTCTGCTCATTTTGGCACAGCACTAGATATTTTTTTTCATAGCAGAAAAACCAGTAGTTTCATTATGAGGAGGGCTGTAAAGATGTGAATAACAACAGTGTTTCTACATTAAGTATGTACATTGAAAAATAGAAAAGCTCCATACTGCTCCGTGCACTAAAATGTGCAACAGACAAGTGAAGCAAATTATACAGGCACAGAACTTCGCTTGTAAATTAAGCCAGACTAATTGAGCTCTGCCTGAACTTTCTTCCCCTGAATCCTAAACAACCTGCCAAGCAAGTGTTCTCCCTTAACAGCAGTCAAGGTAAAAGGTGTTTTTAGCCTAGACATCCAGCACTGGAACTTTACAAAGCAGAAAGTCAGGTACACCAAACACTGCTTTTATTGCCTCTGTGGGGCTTATTTCTATGAGCTCTCCACTACTCCCCCCTTCCCGGGGCTCCCAAGGCCCTAGCGCTGTGGAAGGGGGGTGCCAGGAGGGGCTGGGGTACGCAGGAGTCACCTCGGCTGCTGTGACCAAACAGCTCCCTTGGGACCAATCCCAGAGGAGAGGGGGCTTTGCTGCCTTCCTAATCTGAAAAGATGGAGAAGGAAAAGAGGAGAAAAAAGTGTTTCCCCTTCCTAAAAGGCTCAGCAGAGCGCAGGGATGACGGGATCTGGGTGCTGCGGGACCGAGGGGAGCCACTGCCACAGGTTAAATAATGCATTTAGCAATGCTCCTGCCCGGGCATCCCTGCACTTGCAGCCCTCGCCGAGCCACTCTGGCTGCTGCTACCAGCACCCACGGCAGCTCTTCTCAGGGTTATTACTGGGGGAAATTAGAGGGGGAAAAAAACCAAAGATGCCTTAGCGAAACAGCCAACAGCCATGCGCAGCAGCGCTGGGAAGACTGGGACATGCCAAAGTGAAAACTGCTGGGCCAGCCGGTAACTGTCTGGGCAGAAAACTGCTCCTTCCTGCTAGCTGAAACTGCCTCCTGCTTCCACAGGCAGGCTCCCATCTCAGCTGCAGCTGACACAGCCGCCTTCTGCCTGCTGCTGCCTCCCACGCGCTGCCATTGCCGCTGCTGTGCCGGCACACCGCCCGCGGGGCTGCACCGGCAGCTGGATCAGGGCCCCGATCTGGCTGGAAAAAACCAAAGATGCTGGGGTTTTTTTCCCCTGTGTTTTTTTTTTTTAGGCTGGCTGGGTTAGTGCTGCGGCCCTGTGGCCAGCAGGAAGGGGAATACGTTAAACCACAATTGCAGCCAAGCACGGGGCAGCCCACGGTTGCACAGTCCTACGCTTTCAGCGGCAGGTCCAGTGTCGGGAGTTACATTTCCTCCACACCTTCTCTGCTGCCTTTGATGGGGCAGCTCAGCCCCTTGCACCGGGCTCGCTGCTGACACTGACCCACAGCCACAGTCTTTGGTGCTGAGGGGTTCGGGTGCCTGTGGGGTTACACCACCCCTGAGAGGCATTTGGGGACACCAGCGATGGCTGGGATTCTCACGCACATCAAAGGCGCGCAGGAGCCCGGATACCTGTGGTAACCTGCCCCTGTCCCCGGTTGCAGGGGCAGGGCTGGACCCATGCTGGGTGCTCTAGCGCTGCACCACTCCTGTGAGCGTCCCCTAGAAAATGAACCAAAGCAGCCTGCAACCCACACTGTTTCAGATAAAAGCCATTGGCGTGGTTTCCTGTGCCAGCAAGCAAAGCCTGGTGCTGTGTCCTGCCTTGCCTGCATCCCTGCCTGTGTCCTGCCTGTAAGCATGGGGGCAGCTGGGGCTGGGCTTGGGCCTTTGGATTCAAGCATCCTGAAGTTACAGGTTTGGCCAAAGTTCGAGTCCAGAGCCACAGTGTGCAAGTGGGATGCATCTTTGCAGCAAGCCAACTCGCTGCCACGTATCCAGAACAGATGGACAGTCAAAATCTGGACTGGCACTGTCCGTAGGGTGCTGAAAACCCCCACGGTACAGTTATTAATGTGCCCCATGCTGACACTGCTGCTGAGGCTGTTTGGGAGAGCTTCGGCTGGTCCCAGTCCTGCTGGAGAAGCGGCCGTGGGGATGAAGCTGCATTCAGCAGCACTGCCTGCCTCCAAGCCCCACCAGCACCAAGCCCAACTCCATGCTGAAAACCAGCCCGTCCTGTTTGCGCGCCCAGCTCTGAGTTGGATGGGCTGCAGGGCGTGGAGGGCGGCCATGGGAGAGCGGGGCCGGGCTGCTGAGCCGGCAGCTTTGCAGGGACGTGGTGGGGCGAGCTGTGAAGCAGGAGCAGGTGAGACCACTCTGAGTCACCCTGCAGCTGCCTCTGCCTGGCGCTGGGGCTGCGGAGAGGCAGCGCTCGCCCTGAGCATCCTCAGCCTGCCCGCTCGCCTTGCTCCCCAGCCAGCAGCTCAGCCTCTCCTTCCCCTCCACCGGCTTGCAGGCTGGCTGCAGCCACTCCGTAGAGCCCAGATTTCAGCTGTTGCACAAATAAAAAGGGCCCTTTTGTTTTATGGAGCACAATGCAGGGCAGGGAACAAGCATATGGGTATTTTGGGGCACGGCCAAGGCAGGGCTAAGTTAAGGAAGACACAGCTTCCCACCTGGCAGCTGCGGGAGAACAAGGAGCAGGAGCGAGCTCTGTGAGCTGGCAGCTCAGCCAAGCTCCCCACTGCGCCGGCAAACCCCTCAGCCTCATGGCACCGCAGCGCAGCACCTGGCTGATCTGTCCTGGAGCATGGGATAGTCCTTCCCAGGGCCCAGAGGAACCCCAGGAACGTCCACCGCCTCCAGGCGCTCGTGTAAGCAGAAGTACTTCTGGGCTGACACAGAAATGCAGTGATCCAGAAAAGGGAAATTTCTATCATATCAGGGTATTATAAAAAGAGTGACACTTTGCTGCATCTTTAGCTATAGTGATATTGCAGCTGGCTCATTCCTGATTACTCTGAGAGTGCTGCAAACCCCAGCCCCCAAGAAGTCACCAACGTAATGGGTTAGAAAAGCCTCACTACCCTAAACCCAGCTCTCCCACACAGCTGTCCTGCAGCTCTCCCTCCTGCCACCAGCAATTTCTAATAGAGATCAGTGTAAACCAACCCAGGACCTTTGTCCTGCTGTCCTGCGTGCCCGTTTGCTGACTGTGCAGACGCTCTGCCACTCGCAGCACTTCCCCGGCCTTCCTGCAAGAGGGACCTGTCCCAAACACCACCCAGCCCTTGTGCTTGGTTTTTCTTACTTGTCCCTGCAGATGCATTTAAAATAAAAACGACCTGGGCTCGGGCTGTGCCAGCCCCGGTGCCTGAGCCAAGCCCTCCCTGCCAGCAGCCCAGCCCGGGAGCACCCTGTGCAGGCAGCACGTGCCCGTGGCTGTTTGCACACGGGGCAGGGCCCCCAGCTCCCCTTGCCCCGCCTGCTTCGCCCTGCCTGCTTCTGCCTGCCAGCTTTGGTTCTGGGAGGAGCAGAGCCCTGCAGGACCCCTGGGGAGGAGGAGAGGCCCCCGGGGGTGTGCAGCACATGGGGTGACTATTGCTGGCTCCCCAGCGCACCGCAGTCAGCTGAGGCTTATTTGCTCTGCTGTGTTTGATTTAAACAAGCTCTGCGCGTGCTGCCACGAGGCCAAGGGAAAGCCTTTGGTGAGAGCTCCCATGCTGGCCTGGGGCAGGCTGAGGGCTGCACCACTCTGCACCCCAAATCCTGCTCCCACAGGTGCCCTTGTACAGTGCTGGCCCCCACGCCGCAGTAATGCATGCCCAGGGACCGGCTGCTCCTCCGTGCGGAGAGGGGTCCCCACACCATCACCGTCCCCTGTGCGTGGCCTGAAACAGGCAGGGGGTCTGCAGGACCGTGAACTCCCAATGCATCCCCCCAACAGCAGCCCGTGGCGGGGCACACAGGGCTGGGTCCCTCGGTCCTGCAGTTTTCCAAACAGCACAGCACCGTGCAGCTGCTTTGGAGCAAGGAGAGATGTTGCACCCAAGGGCGGCTTTGCAGTGAGGCATGCAGCAGCACAGACTTTGTGCTCCTTGCAAGAGGACAGAGGCCGTGGGACCGGCCATGGGGCTGTGGCTTTCTCGGCCGGGGGAGCTGCGAGGTCTGGGAGAGTGGGGAGGAGCCCCCATAGGAGCCGCTAACCCCCACGCAGCCAGTGCATCTCATCCATGTAGATCACTCCTCGAAGAAGGCATTGCTCTGCTTTTGGTGTTTCTGGGCATTTCCCTAATTTTTTGCTTGGGTAGAGCCAGGTTTTGAGGTCACCCTGCCCTCCCATCTGGAGGAGGATAAAGGGCAGAGTAATTCAGTGCTTTCCCCTGGAGATAGCTGGGAAGAGACCCTGTGCTTGCCACCAGGGTGGTGGTTCAGAGGCCCAGGGTCCTTTTGCAAAACAAGCACCAGAAAACCCTGGGGGTGTTATTCAGCACCAATTTTAGCTCTTCCTTGAGAGGCAGAAATACCCCTACAAAGAAATACAATCCCCTATAGCAGGTGGGGAGAAGCAGAGCTATCCCTCTCTGGGAGCATCCCACATTGGCAGCGGTCGGATCCCCTGCTCCTCGTGTGTTGCAGGCGGAGGGCCGGGCTGCAGTATCGCGCTGGGCTGCAGCATTGCTCAGCGCATCAGCGTTAACCTCAGCTCATCGGCGAGCCCTCGTGCCTGGTGCTGCGGCAGGTGAGTGCTGCGGGGCAGGGCACTGACATGGGGATTAAAGCAGCCATGATTCACCCCCGTGGCCATCTCTGTCTCCTCTTGCCGGGAATGAAACCTCTGCAGAGGTGTCAGGGAGGCTGGGAACCAGCGAGGGGAATCTCCAAATCATCCCAGGGGCTTGAGGCAAACTGCAGGATTGTGGTGGATTTCTGGGCAGATGGGGATGCACAGGAGCAGCAGCTCCCACGCAGCAAACCTTGCATGTTGTAAGTGTGTGGAAGGCATTGCCTCCTCCACCAGCGTGATGTCAGGCTTGGGCAATTAGCCTGAGCCATTAATGCTGATGTCAGTCACTAATGAGGTATGTATTCCCAGAAGGTGAGCAGGGCACACGCACTGAGTCTCTGGGTGCTGGGAACGAGCAGCAGAGGACATCAGCTTCAGTCAACGTGCAGGTCCTGGGCGCTCTCGGACCATGCGTGCTTGACCGTACCTGCTGCGACAGCAGGCTCACCAGCGCGAGGAAATACAAGAAAAGCAAGATGAAACACACCGAAAGCAGGTCACAGAATTGCCTCTGCTGCAGCTCACAAGACAACTACTCATTAGGGTGATTACAGGCAGAGGAACTACCCCGGCTCTCTGCTAACAAGCGGCGGCGTGGGCTGCCTGACCTGCGCAGGTCTCTGCAGCCCAAACAAGCCCCGGGGCTGTTGTTGCACATTCAGCTCCAGCTGCCCGCTTGGGAGGTTTCCCCACTGCTCTGGCTTGTCCCAGTCCCCTGCCCTGCAAAAGGTCTCATGATCCAAGCAGCGCCAGGGCCCCAAATCCCCCCGTGGCTGCAGCACACCTGGGGCAGGCTCGCCATGCATCCTCAGGGTGTGGAGCAGAGCTGGGGTGCTTCCCCAGCCCATCTGAGCAGTGCTGCTGCCAGCGTGAGCCTGTAGCTGACGTAAGGCCAAGGGGATTGCGGTGCAAAGACCATCACTTCCCGTGGATGGCGCAGGGGGACTAAGGGGGATGAACCTCAGCCAGGGCCGCTGGTAAGGCCAGCAGAGAAGCACACAAGAGGCTGCTCACAAGCAGAGCACCGAGGGTCTGCTTCTCCGTCACACACAATCATTAAGGCATCGGCCTCACAAATGCCTAAGGAGGATTGGGCGATTGCTCAGGATGTGTTTCTGAGAGATCCCGAGCGCCCTCAGCCCGGACAGTGCAACCTTTGCCTGGCCACCCATCCCACCTGGCTCCTGAGGTGCAGGCACATGCCAGCACATCAGACGAACGAAAGATGCTCGGCCTGTAGCCTGGGACCTGCAGCAAGACCTCCGACACCTCCCCACACAGTGGATTTAACCTGGCGCGCTTCATGGTCTGTGTTGCATCGCTCGTTGACTGTCCCATTGTTAATGTACCGCGGGGTCCCCGTGGCTGTTGCTTTAGATAAAGAGACAAACGAGCAGAGAGCCGCAGGGCTGCCAGCTCAGATAAGGCGCTGCAGGAAGCGCAGTCCCCAGGCTGGTGGCAGAGGTCATGTTCGTGGTGGAGGTCCCGTTCATGGCGAGATCAAGTGGCAGCTTGGGGCTGCTGGCTCTGATAATGGGGCAGAGGTCCCCAGCGCAGGGGGCCACGTGGGGACGCCCTACCGCGACACAGCTCGTGTAACCACAAACATCGTCAAAAATAGACTTTGGAGGACTGTAGGAAGAATCAGACCAAGACACTACTTTCCTGGCTGAAAAGGTATAATAAAAATGGATGAAAAATAGTGGCAGTTTTGTGCAGCCTGCAGTGAGGGGCCAGACTTTGTTGGGGAAGGGCCATGGAGCCACCCCGCTTGCTCAAGCCACCAGCCCTCCCCATGCAGCAGGAACTCTTGGCTGGACCAAGCACATCCCTGTCCCCGCTGCACCCATCTGGCAGCCTGGACAGCCCCTTGCTGCCCACCCCTACCTGTGAAAATGGAGGGAAAAAAGGGATTTGTGTTCACCGTGGGCATGCTGCCCACACCAACTGCCGCCTGTGAATTGCTCTGAGCGCCTCTGATGAAAGAACGGAAGAACAAAGTGTTATTAACATATTGCCTGCAACGCGGGCGGCTACGTGGGGAACGGCACCCACTCCGTGCTGGGAGCTGCTGCCAACCCTGCTAGGCCCACCTCTGCCGCCTTGATGAGCTCTTACCCCCTCCTTAAGGCAGGGTTCCCTCCCACCCAGGCTCCACACAGTCATGCAACCCCTTCCCAAAGGAAATCCCTTTTTATTCAGTCTTCAGAGGAGCCCTTTGGTTCACAGCTCACCCCCTTCCAGCACTTTAAACCCTCCCCATCTCCCGAGCAGCCCTCCAGAGCATCCTCTTCACCCCTTGGATGCCGTCCTATGGCCACTCCGTGTTGACAGCTCCCCCGGTGTCCCCGCATCTGGGGACCCAGCTGGGAGACAGAAAGGGCCAGACCCAAAACGTGATTTCCATGGAAAATGAGAACCTGCACCCCAAGCTGCCACCCTGAAGTCACCCTCCCGCAGCCGCGGGGTGCCTCAGCTGCAGAGACATGGCATTTCATCGGCCCAGCTCTTCTCCGTGCGATGCATGGCCACCGCTCGGGAGCTGACACTGCTGCAAGTCCCTGGAAAGGCCCCGGCCCAAAACCAAATGAAAAATTGTGAAAACTCAGTATCTGCCCAGCTCCCAGCCCAGCTGCAAAGAAGGAGGGAGCTGCACTATGCAAACAGTAACACCAACGCTAGAAATCATTTTATTTGAATGTATGCAAGCAGGGTAATCATTACACGAGTAACTGCAAATCAGTCTGAGAAAACTGTCTCCTGCCTAGAGACTGTTCCTGAACAGAAAAGGAGGCAAAAATCCTCAAGTTAATTAAAAAGTGCTGGCAGCTCCCATAATACATGAAAATAAAACCAGCACAGCTTGCTGCTACCACTCCAGGCTGGTCTCTGTAAGCATCCCTGGCTCTCCCAGTGACTGCAGAACAGGGCTGATCTGCCAGACTGCTTCAGGATGAGGGAATCTTCCAGCATGAGGGACCTGTAGCAGCAATGTTTGATTTCTTTAGAAGTGTACTTCCTTAAAAAAAAACTTATGCCCTTCATTAGAAAATTATGTTTATTAAAAATACCATGTTTATTTTCTTAAAAAAAAAAATTACCTTTTTTACAAGTTTATGTTAAAGGATTGGCCTGAAAGGTGCTGCTTCAGGCCCTCTGCCCCGTCCCTTCCCAGGGAAGAGCTGCCCGGCTGCAGTGCTGGCGCTGGGCTGCGGCACTGTGGGGATGGCTGCGTGCACCTTTCCCTGGGACTGGGTCATGAGTTTGGAGTTATTCAATGTTTTTCTTACAGCCCCAGCTCCTGGACTGAGGTGATGGTACGAGGATGGGCTGCCCCAGCCCCGCAGCGGAGCTGCCCGGGGGTACCTCCACTGCACCCAAAACACCCACCCGGGCTGAGCCCTCGTCGTCCAGCATTCCTGACACTACTGGAGGCACAGAGGAGGGCTTGCTGGTGGAAAATAAAGGAATCCTAGGTTCTCCTGATATCCCAGTTAACTGAGTTCTGCAATGCTAGCAATACTAAAACTCAGTTTACTGAGTGCTAATTTGCCATCAGTTTGCAGTCACCCTGTTTGCAGTCACCCTGTTTGCTGGTGCCCCTGCGCCGGCTGGGAAAGCATCCTCCAAGCAAGCACCCGGTGCCCTCTGAGCGTTCATCAAGCTTGGAAATGATCCGCTCCTTCCCCAGGCAGGGCCCACGGGGACAGGCCCTCACACCCCCTGACACCTTGGCAGGACGCGAGGGCAGCTCCTCGTCCCCCCAGCAGGTGCTGCAGTGGCACCACACGTCCTTGGTGTGGTCCTTGGCCCTGCTCCTGCCCCGCAGGACATTGCTGCTCCATGAGGCCAGCCAGGAAGCAGCTCGTTGCAGATGCCCCAAAGCATGTGTTGCTGCATTTTTCTGCTTGTTTTGTCCCCTCTAATTCCTTCTAAAAAGCTTTCGGCTGGGGGGCAGAGAGGCCCTGCATCGCCCCGGGGGCTGCAGGTGCTCCCTGTGCTGGGGGACAGGTTTGGTGGGGAGATGCCATCAGGAGGGGATGTCCCCACCTCTGTCCCACCCTGCTCCCACTGCTCCTGCAGCCGCTGCCTCCATCCTCCCTGCTGCGGGGAGGTTTCTCACCCTTTCTTTTCCTCTGCTTTTGCAGCCCAAGTCTCTCCCCAGGGAGTCGGTGGCTCCCAGCCTGCAGCCTGTGGGGCAGGGGGTTCAGCACAGGCACGTGGGGCACGGGCAGCCAGTAGCACCCCAATCCCACTGCTCCCACCAGGCTGGCCCAGTGCCCACAGGGACCCAGCTGGGGTCACCAACCTCATGCCCCCCCCCAAAAGTCAGGTCAGCCCCCGGCAGTGAACCCCAGCACAGGCATTAAAGGCTGGATTTACCTGTCGCAACATGTTGCACCTTGGGTATTTTTTTCCTTACTGCAAAATTACTTTTTAAAACAAAGGAAACATTTTTTCTGACGTGCAGGCGCCAGAAATTCCCTGTTTTGAGCCCCGTAAGGCACCCCGGGGGCTCGCACCCCGGGGGTGCCCCGCTCCCCCCGCCGCGGCCGCCAGGGGGCGCCGGAGAGCCGGCGCCCGCGTCCACCCGCGCCCGCGCAGGGACCGGCAGGAGCAGGCAGGGTTTGAAGGCAGCCCGGCTCCCTGCTTCTCAAAGAAATAGATTTTTTTTTTTTCCCCCGAGCGTGGGTTTTGCTCCTGTTTTTTTTGAGGGGCACCCTTGGCCACGCGGCCTCTGCCCACGCGTGCCCGTGTCAGGAGCTGGGAGCACGGCTACAGAGAGCCAAAAAGTCTCCGGCCTCGCGCAACTGGCTTGTGCTGCGGGCACAGCAAAGGCACCACCGGCTCCTGGCCGCGAGCTGCCCCATAGCTGGGCCCAAGCCTGCGCTGCATCGTGCGGCTCCTGCCTCTTGTCTTCTCTCCTCGGTGCAGGGCCATCAGCCTGCGGCTGGGCTCGGGGTTCACCATGGCAGAGCCCAGCCAGGATGCAGGGTTTGCCACGACTCTGCCATGGTTGTAGGGCAGGGTGATGCAGGCACCGGCCTCTGCCGCCCCTGCCAGCACTGCTGCTGGAGGAACTGGGACGTGGACACGATGCAAATCAGTTAATTGGCAGCCACAGGCACCATTAATCACCTGAGCAGCTTTTCGGCAAGCGAGCATGGCACAACCGCTGGCTTTGCTGCCCTGCAAGGCACTGGGCACTGCCGCAGCATGAGGGGCTGTGCCCCAGGGTAGGCAAAGGGGCTGCCTGCCAGCACAGGTCAAAATTGCCCTTAAAAACTTTGCCAGAGTCCTTCAAAACAAGATTCCTGTGTTTCTGACCACTACATACATTTTTAAATCTGCTTTCAAATAAATGTCGTGGTTTCATTTACATATACTGCAATAGTTGTTACTGCAATGACCATCAAACTCAGTGCTTCACTTCAAGGTCCCTTCGCCTTTTATTTCTAAACACTCTCCCCATTCAGTACTTTATACGAGGCAAAATGAAATGAAATTAACGTAAACTCAGATCCTGCCCCCAAATGACCTACCTGCTATTCACAGGAACAGCAGTAAAGGTGACTGTAACTAAAAGGGTGTGCGTGACTGCACTCAGTAGCAGGGGTTGTTTTTGCACGGAGGGGGCAGCCCTCCCTGCTGCTCACACCGGGGCTTTCCTGCAGGCACAGGGGAAAGCAAAGCGCTTGGCAAACAGGAAACATCCCCGTGGGAGGCAGGACCGGGGGGAGCTGGTGACTGCTGGGGTGTCTCCTGTAGCAATTTCACACGAAGACGGCTTCCTTGCAGAGAAAGCGTGCAGGACAGGAGAGTGTTTACTCAGGCAAATGCCACTCGTGGGCTATTTTATGATTCCATGCAGCTATTAAATCTGACAAAGTTTGTTTTTGCCTTTTACTGCAGGTTTATCTGGGAGTGGTGCTGTGGGCAGTGAGGGGGTGTCCCGGCTCCCGGACATCACCTGGCACTGCCTGGGCTTCGGCTCTGGGCCAGGCAGGAGGGCTCTCACAAGCACCCAATGCCACTGCATGTGCCCTGCCTGCGGCACCACAGCCCAGGCCGCCAGGTCCCCTGCCCACGGCTCCGGCACGGATGTGGGTCGTGGGGGCATCCGCAAAGGTGGACAAGCACAGGGTGAGAAAAATGCCTTCCTCATCCAGAGAGAAGGGACGTAGGGATGCATCCAGGGCCAGGGATGGCAGTGGGCAGGCGCAGGCAGAGGGAACGTTGCTGCCAGGAGCAGCAGCCGCTCTCTCCAGCACATTTCAGGTTTCACAGAGCAGCACCGGTTTCTGCTGCCCTGAATTAACAGGTACCAGGAGCTGCTTGAGCCTTAACTGCCTGCAGCCGGCAGCAGGGCAGAGGGTTGCTGAGGCAGCACAGCCACAGGCTGCCGGGCTTCTGCTGAGGAAGGAAAAGACATTCAAGCAGCTACCCAGGGTGGTGGAACAAGGGTGAAGCACTCCCAGGGCTCCCACTTGTGTTCCCCATTTTCAGGGTTCCCGCTGTCCCAAAATCGCTGGGCCTCTGCAATAAAAATTCAGGCCCAGGTGAGTAAACCCCCCTCAGCTCAAGGGGCACAACCAGCAGCACCACCCCAGGTTTTGGCATTTTCTCTTGTGCCCAGCGTGGGAAAGCATGGTGCCCCGGCACAGGCTGCCTGCACGCCTCTCCCAGCCCCGTGCAGGCTTCCCTGAAGCACCAGCCAAAGGTGATTCTTTTTTTATTGCAGTGCTCAAAGCAGTCCAAGCCAAACATGGCTCCCAGCCCGCTCGCCATTCCCTGTGCAGCCCAAAACCTCATTTTCTCAGCGAGAGGGGCAGCTGGGATGCTGCCATGGATGGGGTGCAGCTGGGGCAGCAGGAGCCACCGGCAGCAGGCGCTTTTGGCTGCAGGTGAGAACATCTGCTGATGGGAAGCGGGTCCCTTACTTTGTGCAAACCCAGCCGGTTCCTGCAGCCTGCTGCCAAACCCCAGCGTACCGTGGATGGTGAGACCCGAATCCCTTTCAGCGATGCTTTGGCACCACAGAGGGCAGCAGGAATATGCTGAGTGCTGGCAAACTGGAGTCAGATAAACACATGCCAAATCCCTGGACCCCTGCACCCCCCGATCCCTGCACCCCTACCTTTGGGAGAGGTAACCCCCAAGTCAGGAGTCCGCAGCCAGCCCTCCTGTGCAAAGGGCACCAGACAACATTATCCTAAACATGGGGTCCTGCACCCCAACTTTTCTCCTGTCATGAATGCGGATGGGGTCACGGTGGGACAGCCAGCGTTCACCCCCAGCCCCTTCGCTGCTGTCCTCGCTCACAGTTTCCACCTCTGCCGATGAAAGCCAGGAGTGCAATTGTTTGCTTTTAGTGCAGGGAGCCCAATGCTGTATGAAACACCCCGTACCAGACCAGTCAGCTTAGTTTAGTATAAAAATCCCAGCACCCCTTTCTTCCTGAGCCTGCACCCACTCTTCTGGGGCTGGGACTTGGGATTTTGGGGACAGCTGGCCTCTGCGACCTACATCTGCACAACCCGACCCTACGGCCATGGAGAGGGGGCATGGCTCTTTCTTGGGCCAGGCTCCTCCCTGCATCCGCCAGGCAAGGCAAACGCCTCTGCCAGGAAAGTCTCGTCCCTGCTCTTCACTGCCCATGAAGTGCCACCAAGCCGGGCTCTCTGACGGACTCTTGTGACCCGGGCGGTTAGGAAAGCCTCTGGCACGGTGCCTGGCTCCAGAGCCAAACCAAGCCAGGGCCGCACTTCCTGGCTGCCCTGCACGCTCCCGGGTGCCGGCCAAAGTCAAACCCCGAATGCCGGCAGGGATTGCTTCAGCTGAACCCTGATTTTGTTTCCATTGGGGATGGAGAAACTCCTCCAAAGAAAACAGGGGAAAACGACTTTTTGTCTCATATTCACAGGGGTCCCACCCCCAGATTGCTGGGTTTGCTTTTTTGGTGGTTTTAGTGCCTTGAGGGCGTGCTGCCAGGGCACGGGCTGCCTGCCAGCAGGTTAGCTGGAGCCCCTAACCCTGCCACAGCCGGGGTCAGCCCTGCAGTGGGTGCAGGCTTTGCCCGTGGCCCTGTCCTGTGGCCCCCACATCTGCCCTTGCCTTGCCGCCAGCGCTCTGCAGGGACACAGTGCCCTGTGCCCAAGCAAGGACCATGCACTGATGGTGCACAGGGAAGCCAGGTCCCACAGACCCAGGGCGAGCCCAGGCTCCTGCTCCACTCTGCAAGGAGGCAAAGCTGAGCACGCTGAAGTTTGCTGAGCATCGGGGGCTGGGGGCTCTGCTCCTGTGGGGGTCCAGGGTGGTGCAGGCAGGGACGCCCTAACCTGGGAAGGTGAACGTGGATGCTGCTGCCTGCGCTGGCTGGAAACAGCAGGGCCAGACGGGGCGCTGGGGTTGGCTCAGTGACACAGGACTGGGTGCCGCTGGGAAAATGCAGTGACTGTTGGACCAGAGGCCACCCCGGGGAATGTGCAAGCTGGCATTTGCTTTGCAAAGGCAATCACAGCCCTTGTTACCCAGCAGATTCAAAGGGGACTGAAAATGCTAACCCGGAACACACAGCCCCGCCACGTGAGCATTGCTGAAGTGCTGTGCTGCTCGGCGGTGCAGGCAGCGTGTTTCTGCAGTGCTGAGTAAAGGGCCAGACCCAGGACCTTCACGTAGCAACGGAATGGCCAGGGGGGTCAGTGGAGCTGGTAAAAGGTCCCATGCTGGACAGAGCAAGGCAGGGGACCGAGGGAGCAAATCACTGCAAAGGGGAACGGGGCCACACGAGCACAGGGACAGCACGGAGCCGAGTGAAAAGGGAGCTGAAAGGCCCCCAGCACTGTGCTGTGGGGCTCACGGTGTAGGAGCAACAGCGGTGGCCAGGACCACCCGGTGGGCAGCCCCCCGCAGCGCCCCGGGAAGGGGCTTGGCCGGCTGCCGGCCCCTTCGGCAGGGACGGGGCTTAGTCATCTCTCACTGACACTGTTTGATGTTTGGTCTCATTCCCAAAAACTTAAATTAAACAACTTGGTGCTCTTACGTGCAGGAAACATGTCTCTGGCTGGCTGAGAACGTCCTCCCGTGGCGGCAGCTCCCACCAAACTGCAGGCAGGACTCGAATGGGCATCTCCTAAATCCCTGCGTGTTAACCCAGTGCTCTCCAAGCTGCCTCGAACCACCAAATAGCTAAAACCCACGGCCTCAGATAACATTTGGGGCCGAGGGTCTGCCAGTGTGGGGGGAAGTGCCGAGCCCCCCCGGCTGAGCCCAATGCAGCTCTTGGGCCCCCTGTCTCTGTGATGCTGAATGTGGAGGGGACTGCAGGCATCAGCCTGGCAAACTATGAAAGTCAGGATTAAAGGGCGGGGGGGGGGAAACGCCCCAGATGCTTTTTGGCAGGCGATGAAAGGAAGGTTTAGCGGCAGCTGCCAGCTGCTAGCCGGCGGAGGGACAACTGCCGGTCTGACTCCATCCCGGGCTCCCCAGGATGGCAGCCACGGTGCGTCCCCAGCACAGCCAGTTCCTTTCTCCGCACTGCAAAGCAGGAGGGACCCATGTGCCTCCTGGGCATCCTTGCTGCTTCTCTGAGCAAAGGGAGGGAAGGAAAACTGCCCCCAGCCAGGAAACCTGTGGGGAAAATGCAGTTTTAGAGCCTCGCCTGCCATCATTACCAGTGCGGGTCAGGGAGCTGCTGCTACTGAGGAGAGAGAAAAGAGGCTTCAGCTGCTTTTCAGTTGCCTTCAAGACAGATTTAGCTCTGCAGCCGGCCACAGATGGGGCTGCGCGGCCAGACCGCCTGTGAGATACAATCTGAGATCTCGCAGTGAAGCCGGAGACTTTAGTTGCTAATAGAGATACAGCAAATTAACCGAACTTAATTCGGAGGGTCACCACACAATGCTTCCACCTGTTTTGCTGTGGTTCTGCCATCTGCCACCCCTCTACCTGATGCAAAAGAGGCTTTTTTCCCTTTCTCCTGACACCATGGGCTTCGTTAAGTCACGTCGTATCTCATCAGGGCTGCAGCAGCAGGACAATGGGCAGCAAGAGCCGAGCTGAGGGAACATATGCAAACTTTTGGAAGCTTTCCTCACCAGAGCCGACGCAACCGAGGGGCTACTTAAACTGCTCTCTACGTTCTGCTACAGAAAACAGTTTCATATCCAGATCTTGTTTTCCAAATGGCTAATTAAGTGATTCTGCAAGCCGTGTATCGAACGTCACTCTGCATCACTCAGCTGCACTCACTGGCACGCTGCACCACACTTCAGCAAACACCGCCCTGGAAAACGGCTGCTGCTGGTTACGAGCTGAAGGAAAACGCCAACATAAGCAAACCTTTGAAGCACACGCTGCCAAAAGCTCCTCAAGGGACCACCAAGGGTCCTGTCTGCAGCCCCAGTCTGCCGGAGACAGTGGGACCGTGCCAGCTCGCAGCCTGGGTTAGGCAAGCGTTTTGGCACTCACCGCGGGAGGATGGAGGCTTTTAGGTGCGACAGCTGAGAAAGCGTGATCTTTGACACAGCTCCCATTAGAAGAAATCCTCCCCGGAGGTCTCCCAGGCTGAGACAGGCCATATGGCAGCAAAAGTAAGTTCCCGGAGAAACCCCAAGTTCAACCCCGCACTTGGAAACCCTGCTGAGAGGCTGGCGAGGGCGAGACGCTGCCCACCCCCTGGCAGGCAGCTGGCCCGGGGGGCCTGGGGAAGCAGGTCTCCTCTGCTGGGCTCAAACACCCATGGTTTAGCTAGGTCAGCGTCAGAAGAGCAAGCTTGAGCACCCAGCTGCAGAGCGGTCTCATGGCTCTGGCCGACATGAAGCATTGCTGTGTCACCGTAGCGGCAGTCGAGAAGAGTCCAGCACAGCTCCCCCCATCAGGGATATTTGCCGGGGCAAGCGCTGGCAGGCACCGTTTGCAAACATAACTGCCACCAGCAGCACACCCTGCCTTAGGTCAGCACGCCCAGGATGTGGGGCAGGAGCCTGCCAGCCCGTGTAGCACAGCCCGCTGCATGGTGGCTCTGCTGAAATGCCACCGTCCCTGCTGCCGGTGCGGTAAGTCAGGATAACTCTGTAACTTCGGACTTCAGGCTTCAGACTGCGCTCAGGAAAGGTATTTCTTGCAAGTATTAGCACAGACTGCAATGCCTGTGACTCACCAGGAAATTATAACGTGGCCTAGCAGAAGACAAACTGGAGAGAGGGAACAGATCGCTCCTTACAGCAGAAGGATGCACACGAGCTGCAGCTGTCAGAAACACCAGCCGTGCTTCGGAGCTGCTGCTTGCCTTTCCTTACTGCTAACGTCAGGAAAGGTGCCGGTCACTGCGCTGCTGCCACCCACCCAGCCCCCGGTGCCGGCACCGTCCTGCACGGCAGTCTGGCTGCAGACCCTGCAGCGCTGGCCCGTGTAGGAGGGCAATGTGGGTACCCAACAGCTGGGCATCAACATCACCTGCACCCGGGACCTCGCACCGTACCAAACACAGCGGCAGCCACGGCGCTGATCTGAGCAGCGAGCAGACGCCGTGCCAGCCCCAGCTAATGTGTGAGCTGGAGGCCAGAGCTGCTGAAGCTGCCTCCAAAGTTTCGGGTTTCTCAACAGGCCGCCTTACCTTTCCTGGCCAGCACAGCTGGAAGTGGAACTACACTGTTTACTACACACAGAGGATGTATTTTAAGACTTTCCTGCCTTATTTGCCTCCTCTGGGTCCAACATCGGTGTCCTGAATCATAGAAGAGGCGGTGGGGTGTCCTCTAAGGCAAGGCTTGGGGTAACCCCCACCCCAGGCAGGGATCTGGTGGAAAGGTCTCACCATGCTTCTGACCTCCCCCATGCAGGACGAGGAGGAGCCAATTCAAAACCAACAAAAAACGTGACAGCAGATGCACGGATCTGAAACCACGTCCCAGGAGACACCACAGACATGACAGCCGGAGCCTGTGCAAAGGAAACCGTGAGTTCCTGGAAGGACGGTGGCACGCAGAGGGCAGCAGCCCCCGGGGCTCGTGTCCCCAGCATTGCCGATGCTCTCCAGGGCTGTGGGTTAAACCACATTGTGCAACTTGGGACCGGCACTGTCTGCAGCCCGCGGGTCCCTCCCACCTCCCCAGTTGACTCTTGGCACAAACGCAGCTACCTCGGCGCTGTCATGAACTGCAAAACGCTGCTCTTAGCATTACGCCAAGGGATCGCTGTATCACATTCCTGGTGAAAACCATGCGTCAAAATGTTGTTTGCTTTCACTGCTGCCAGTGCTACAGACTGTACCAGATATTTCACAATACTGCGTGCTGAGGTTTTAAAGAGCTGGTGAGGTTATTTCCTGAGCATGCTGGCGTTCGCTCGAAGGGCAGCAGCAAGAGTGCAATCTTTGCGGTTGCAGGGAAGCCAGACAACTTCACCCTAATCGTGAATTTAAAGGGAAACTTGTGGTCTTTGGAGGTCTAATAGGTGACAGCGCCAGACTGCTCTGACGCTCCCCCGATACAGAAAGACATTCGGCTTTGCCAGGCCAAGCTCTGCCCTGTGCTACTGACTGCGAAGCCAGAGCGAGACGCACGACCTCTGCGGTGAGGGCGTACCTGGCCGTAACTTACGCATAACCGGGTGGTACTCCCATGGCTTCTCTCCCAGGGTACGGCCCGTACTGCCAGCTGTTATCTCCAGGTATCACCATAAATCGGTGACGCCTGCCGCTGACTCAGGCAACGGAAACAGCAGGCAGCGAAGCACCTGCATCACAGCAGGAGCAGGCAAACATTGTGTCCCTTGGCCCTGTCAGCACCGAGCCAGAGGCCTCAGAGAACTTGGCCTGGCCTAGGAGAATAAAACGAAGGTGAGACGTTTCAAATGGTGCGTTCGCTCCGCACAGGCGCTGCCCATCCTATGACACCCGAGCTGCCGCACTGCTGCTGCGCCAGCCCGCGGCCCAGCTTTGCTCCCCAGAACCGCAGGGCAGGGGAGCGGACTCGGCCGGGCGAGCCCTTCCCTCGGGGGAGCACACGCTCAGGCAGGGCTCACATCTGTATTTCAGCTTTTTTTTTTACGGTTTGGGGAACAAATCTGTGTTACCCCCACAGGCAGCCGGTGGCCGAACCGGCCCCGCC
>VYZW01023648.1:23428-122597 GCA_013401315.1 Balaeniceps rex
ACCTCCCCCACCCCGGGTGCCCCCCATCCCCCGGTGTGCCCCCATCCCCGCCGGTGACCGCGGCTGTCCCCGCAGGGACCCGGATAACGTCGTGCTGTGCCTGCTGGCGGCCGACGAGGAGGAGGCGGGGGACGCGGCGCTGCAGATCCACTTCACGTTGATCCAGGCCTTCTGCTGCGAGAACGACATCAACATCCTGCGCGTCAGCAACCCGGCGCGGCTGGCCCAGCTCCTGCTGCCCGCCGCCGGCCCCGAGCCGCCCGCCGACCTCCACTGCGTCCTCGTCACGGTGAGCCGGGGGGGCCCAAGCACTGCCAGCACCCCGGCTCTTGGAGCATAGTGCTGGCTTCTCACGCACCTTGCATCATGCAAGCGCTGCAAGTGGGCGAGGACACACTCGTAGTCCTTTAGCCACTGGTTCCTGCTGCCCCCCATCTCCCGAGGGACGCGGGGTGCTGCAGAGGGACAGCCCGATGCTGGGCAGCACGGGCAGCTCCTCCCAAAACAGGCAGCCCGCGCGCTGTGGCAGCCTGGCTATAAGGCATAACTCGTCTTTCCAGTAAGCAATGAGGAATATGCAGAGCACGTCTTTTATCCTGCAAAGCCTGGAATCGAGCGCAATTTCAAAATGTCGTTTGGTAAAACTGGAACTGACCATGCCTGGGGCATGGCGGTGGCCACGGCCCTTGCTCGGGGCTCGGACGTGTGTCCAGCAAGCCACGGAGAGGGTCCAACGGGACCTGCGAGGGCCCAAAGGGAGCTCCCCCCGCCTTTCTTTTTCCTACTCTGCCCTGGAGTCCAAGGCTGCAAAACTCCTTACACGGTTCTGGGGTTGGTTGGTTTGTTTGCCTTAGTGGCAATTTAAGATGATTCATGCTTCTGGGTTTTCTGCTGTGCCTTTTTTTTTTTTTTTCTTTCTTTCTGTGGGGATTGTTTTTGCTTCTCTGTTAAAATGCTTCCCCCTCTCTTTCCAGAACCCCCATGCCTCCCAGTGGAAGGATCCAGCGCTGAGTCAGCTGATGTGCTTCTGCCGGGAGAGTCGCTACATGGATCAGTGGGTGCCAGTGATTAACCTCCCCGAGCGGTGACCATGCCGGGACAAAAACGAACTGAACCAAATTGCACTGAAGTTTCGCAATACTTTAGCAGTTGCTCAGGAAGTAACTCCCTGCCCTGGCACAAGGATTACAGGGGAGGGGGGAGAAAAAAAAAAAAAAAAAAAAAAAAAAAAAAAAAAATAAAAGATAAAACTGATGTCAAGGGGGTAGGCTGAAGTTGAACTACGTCTTGTGTGGGACTGAAGAAAAGTGACTCTGAAGCGACGGGGATGAGCATGGAAGCGAAGGGAAGAGCAGCGCCTGCATTGCTGGAGGAATGAGCCCTGCCTGACGAGCTGGGGTGCCGCACGGTTGGGTTACTCACAGAAAATGCCCAACACCCTTCACAGTTTTTTAAAGTGCAACTTAAACAGTTTCTGGTTTAACTATCTTACAGAGCAAAAAGGTTAATTGAAACATTTTACAAACAATTTTATTGTATTTTTGGGATGTTAATTCTCAAGTTTTTATGCTAAGATATATAATAAGTTATTTTATGATATTAATGAAAAAATTATTTATATTCGGAGGTTTGAGAACCAGAATGCCCTTAAGCAGTTGGTCTGCAGCCACACAACTTTTACCAGTTGGCTGTTAAAAGCAGCTACATTAATGTAATTGTTTGAAATTGCATAGTGTTTTGTTTTTTGGGTTTTTGGGTTTGGTGTTTTTCTTTTTTTTTTGAAATAAACTTCAAACTCCAGCCCTTCGTACTGGGTTTTATTTTCTTACCCCGTTCATTAGTGTACAGTCAAAAGGGCTCATTTGGCAGCTGCTTCCTTGTCCTGGCCATCGGCAAGGTCCTGTTGCATTGGGCCTGTGTGGGTTTATTCCTAGCCCCTCCCCTGCCATTAAATGAAAAAGCAGCTGATGTGCTGCGGGAAATGTTGGAAATGTTACTTATTTTTCTTGAATGCTGCCACTTACCAGCAGAGTTTAAAAAAAAAAACGAGGAAGCGTTATTTTTGAGGTTCCAACTCTCCTGCGGAGCCAAAGTCGTCTTGGAAGGTGGGGAAACCTGATTCCTCGTAGGAGGAAAACTTGACCTGATGTTTCCTTTCCCAGGAAGGCATCAGTCCGAGTGTTGTGCTGCCCGTGCCCCTTGGGGCTAGGGGGTTTCTGTGCCAGGCTCCTCTTTTAATTACATACATACACTGGCACACAGAGAGCCGTACTCTATGTGGCAGAATTCTCTCTCCAAGCCCCAAGAGAGCAGGAAAACAGCCTGCTTCACACCCATGCTGCTTGCTGCTGGCAAGAGCCTTGCACCGCCCATGCTCCCGCAGCCGCGCTGCCCGGGGCAGGCCACAGGGACGCCGGTGACCTATATCAGGGCTTCCCTAATTGCACGTCTGTGCTGCGCCCCGGCGCACTGCCTTGCGGCACCCGGCTTGGATGCCGCCCAGCTCGCTGGACCCCACAGCCCTTGTGTGCACCCCAGCAGTGGTAGCAGGGAGGTCATTTTGTCCCCAGCCCCAGCAGGATCGGTGCTGCGCTGCCTCCGGCGGGTGCCAACCTGGCTGGGTGGCGAGGCCAGACCAGTTCTCCCACTCCCTGGACGCACAGGACGGCACGCTCCAGCACAAGGCTGCCTGTCCCCATCCCGCGCGGTGCTGCGAGGCCACGTCACCCACCCCACAGCGGCCTCGCACCGTGTCCGGCACGTAGCTCAGGACCGGGCAGGCACTGCCATCAGCCCACAGTCAGGAGCACACAGGCTCCTGACCATGGACACCTTGTGCAGGAGTTGCGCTCACTGCCCACCATAGCATGTACCCGAACAAAAAACACGGCGAGCCCCAGCAGCAGCCAGCAGGGAGGAGGCTGGGGCAGGCTCAGACACGGTAGCTGCACAAAATGGGAGTTTTCTGAACATGGTATTTTTAGCTTCATTACTATGGCATGTATTCAGCATCAGCATTTCAAAAGCAAATACGCTCCCAGGAGTTGATCTGCTGGCTGTTGCCTCCATTCACATGTATTTAAAAAATCCTCTTTCTATTGCATGTTACTTTAGCAGCACAGATGTAAGATACTGAAGACAAAGTTTAACCATGTCTAACACGTGCAAACCCAGCTCTGGGGATCTTTTACCCTCCTTTGCTGTTGCACACCAGACGCGCTGTTGCTCTTCCCTCCATATGTAATGGAGGGTGGGTGGATCAATCACGGTTTTGGAATTAAAATTAACTGCACACATTTGCAATTTCACTGAGCTCAATCTTGAGCAGAACCCCCCCAAACCTCTGGTTTCTCCTTGTGTCTCCCCCAGCCCCTGCCTCCATGCTACAAACCGCCTGGCCAAGACCCACAGGTGGCCCCGGGCGCATGTGGCCTAGCACACACCCGTGCACCCAAAATGTCTTCCCCCCCCCCAAACCAGCCAGCTCCAGGGTGGGGGGGGAATCCCGCCTGGCCGCATGCCAAGCTCGCCCGAAAACACCCAGGTGAGAGGGGCCCTGACCCCCCAAGCAGCCACAGCCAGAAATGGCAAAGCCGGACTGGAGCCGGGCCGTGCCCACCTGCCAGGGAAGCACCGGCTGCCAGAAAAGCGGGAAGGGCGTACAACACATACCGGGAAGGACGTTAATTCCTATAAGCAGCCAAAAGGAGGAGTAAGCAGCAGCTGCGTGCGGCAGTCGGACGTCTTTGGACTCCGGAGCGGGGCCTGGAGAGCTGGACTTCAGATCCTGCTCTGCCCTCCGATCGCTGCACCCCTCATTTAAAATTGGCACTGGTTTGGGGCTTAATTGCACTGCAGCCTCAAAACCAAAACCCATCAAGACAAGAGCGACAAGTTCAAGCAAAATCTGATAATTTTTGGCAAAGCAGAGCGTGAGGAGCAGCCGGGCCGGCCTGCCAGCTCCCCGGGCAATTGCTGCGCCTCGCACAGGGGGCCACAGCCCCTGGGGATGGCCCTGGGGGGGACACCTGCGCTCTGGGGATGGGGGTGATGACCTGCACGCTGAGCTAAGCCAGGTGAGGGATGGGTCAGGAGAGCCTGGGGACAAAGGATATGAAAAGTAAAAAAAAAAAAAAATCTCCCCCCCACCAACCAAGGCTTTACCAAGGGTCTTTAATAAATCTAGACTTTTTTTTTTTTTTTTTTAAAATAAGGAACACCCAGCAATGCACCAGCGCAACAGCAGCGAGTCCAACCTTTGTAGCTCACCAGCCCCAGGAGGCCAAGGAAAATGACTGATGATAAGCTGGGAACATAGAAAAACCAGAAATATTTTAGCAAGGGGCTAGTTTAGCAAGAGTCAGGTCTCTAAGCCATCAACCAGCCCTTCTCCCTTTAATGCGACACAGCATTAAAGAGTCAAATTAGAAAATACAGAGAAAAACCACAAATAACAAGCTGGCTGCTTAATTTATGGGGGAGAAAAAGAATAAATACCCATTCTGGAATGGTATTCAGTTCATTTGATATAAAAGAGAGGGGCGACATGGTGACGCAGTGCGGCCCCACCATGCCACCTCCGTGGGTTTCCCCCAGCAGCAGTGGATGCGGATGGTCTCATTTCTCCTTTTTCACTCTACTACAGCAGAGTCCGTACTTCCCCCGAATTTTACAATTCCTGTGCTTTCACAGGAGTATTTATAGCAAAAAAGCAAAGTGCAAACGTAACCGCTCGAGCTTTTGCATGTCCCTATATATTGCATTTAAAAAATAAAGTTTACCAAAAATCTATAGGCTAAATGCCGTCAGAAGCAGGCAGCTGCACGGTGCTGAGTTAGCTGATGATCTCAAATCTTCTACCTAAAACTGAGAAAGCACCTGAAAAAAAAGCTGGCACAGTGTTTTTAATCCTACGCCTCTGATCACCAATGCAACCATGGCCACCTACAATCAATGCTTTTGTTCTTTGGATGTGTAAGCAAGCGTGAAATAGATGCTGGCATAAATCTTGCCCCAATGCTGCAAGGATGTTAAAACTGCATGGAAAAAGTTGAAAAATGCACTTAACTCAGCCACAGGGCTGGGAGAGAGCCACAGCCACAGCCACAGCCGGGACACGCTTGACATTGGCTTGACAAACGCTGGGGGGTTCGTAGGAGAGGAGTGATGGAGCAAGCCTGAGGAACGTGCCAGAAGCTCTTTATTAGAAAGTACAGAGTTAAGCTCCACTATGGACATGCGTGATGGGTGGGAACGGCAGGAGGTGGCCATGCTCCAGCTCAGGGCAGGGTGCTGGCCGGACCCCACAGCTGGTTCACCAACCAGCACCCCACAGCTGCATCACCAGCCAGTCCCTGCTGCAGGCTTTATTTAAGGGCAGACAACAGAGAAAAGAAGCCAGAAACGAACAGCATCTCTGCAGCTACACCAGTGATCTTTTTTTTTGGGGGCAGGGAGCACTAACAAAATAAAAACACAGATTACTATGGGGACAATAAATTGATGGGAGAACAATATTCAGGCAACAGCATGAGGTTATTTACCCTCCCCATGCCCCACGTACCTGCCTGCACACTTCTGAGCACAGCTGGAGTTCTCTCAACAGTTACAGTCTTGCATACCCAAACTAAGTTAATTATTATTTTTAACAAGATGTGTTATAAAATGATAGACACAAACACAGTAAAAAAAATTAGTGTGGATCTACATTATTGCTTTTAAAATTGTCACTAGAAAAATACTCTAATTATAAAAATAATTTGCATGTAAGCACAGAAAAGCAGTACAATTTTATCAGTCTTGCATGCTGATTTTTGAACTCTCTGTTAAAGAGGTTTGTTAAAAAAATATATAATTTCTCAATGTATATCAATAGTGTGTATATAATTTAATATAGAAATGACAAATATGCAACGTAAGACAGTAAATTACAAGTGGTTAATAAATTCTCTAAATATCATTACAGAAATGCACAATTATGGCATATCGCAACTTCAGCCTCTGAACCACTGGCTACAGAGAAAGACATTTGTAGCCAGCTGAAGTCAATATTATTTTCAAACCCTTCAAAGTTTTCTGTTAATATGCAATGTTTGTATAAATATACTATTATTAAAGGTTTTTTTAATATATATATACACACACACACAGAGAAAGACTTTTTTATTATGCATATATATAAAATCACTTACTTGATGGAAAGGCCCTCCAATTATATCTGCATAACCACAATCTCGATATAATTTGGCATTTTTCCACTTTAAAAATGAATTTAAAAGAGTCAAATTCTGACTCCCTGCACAAAATATAACTGGGACTTCGAGTGACAGAACGATGCCCCCAGCTCAGCACAAAGCCAGGGCAGTACTAGCTTGCAGCCTTTGATTCTTTTGACAGGGTTTTTTTTTATACTAACACAGATTTTTAATTAGAGAAGATAATTCAGAGAAGCAGAATCAAAGCTGAAAATTCTGCTTTTTCAACTCCTCTTAAAAAGCAGGAAAATAAATCTGCAGATCTCCGATTCTTGACACTTCAGATTTCTCACTTAAAAACCTCTGTCAAGAGAAGCCAACATAAGGAAGGATGGAGGCATGGCTCCCTGGAGCTCACCAGCAGTTGCTACAATAATTTTTCAAGGTAGCTGTTGCTAGATAATGCACTTCTAAATGTGTCTGTGCATAAACACATGCTACCAACACAGGCACACCCCCCGCCCCGCATATGTAATTTAAAAAAATGTAAACCCAATGATGTTCAATCAGGTTTCTACACCTTTGCTTCTGCTCTGTCAGGGAAGCTCAGGCAACTTTGGTCTTGTTTGTGTAACTTGAAAAGTGAAACCAGCCCCCTCCTGCAGAGGACAAGACCCCCGGCTTGCCCTGCCCATCCGACCGCAGGGACACCGGCGCACCACTTGCGGGCTTGACGCCCAAGACCCCATTCCCTTGGACAAGAAAGAAGTTAATTCAGTTTGAAACCTTGCTTCCTAATAAAGATAGGGAACAGAAGAAATGCTTTAGAAAGCTTAAGAAATCATTTATATGTTTGGTAAAAGAACGGCTGCTCTTACACAGTTAATAGCTGGTACCTTACAGAGTATTTGCCTATACGCCCGCCACTGGCTGGCTTTGCCCAGGAGGGCTGAGGAGGAGCTGCTGCTCTCCTATAACAAAATGCAGGTCTTCTTGTCCTTGAAAGGGTTCTCAGAAGCAGGTATGCCCATTAGCAATGGATCTTTCTTGGCATGTTCTTCACAGTAGAGCATTAGGTCTGCTGATGCTTTTGACACCTGCAGGAGACAGGGAAAAAAAAAAGCCCCATAAAATGGTATTTCCCCATTAACTGGTAACATGATCAAACGTGCTGAGAGCTGCCAATGGGTACAAAGTCCCTGCGTGGGACGGGAGAGGTGCTCGGAGATCGACACGCTCTCTGGGTCCCAGCCTCCTGCAAAGGCATGCTGCCGCTGGCTCGCTCCAGCTTTATCTGCAGGGAGGAGAAAAGGATGGACCCTGGTGCTCTTTGGGGTTAGTTTGTGACACCAGGCAAAAGTACCGTCGGCTCCCACACAGCTTCCTCAGAAGACTAAAAACAAACAGGAGAAGGTTCAAAATAATACAGTGGGTTCGTAACGAGGAACTTCTCATCTATAAAGTTGGGGACAGTAAACAGAAGTGTACCCAGATGACTAGTCATTTCGGGAACGCTGCGCAGGGTCCCTCGCACAGCCCCGCTCCTCACCCCTGTCGCCTGAGGAAGGGCACTGCTGCTCTGTGAATCTGGACATTTGTTCTGCTGGCCTTCACAACAGGCTGGGCAGCAATTCAAGCAGCCCGACAAAATCTGAAAGGCAACGTAAATGTCATGTTCTGAGATGGGGAGAAAAAAAAAAAAAACCGAACTGTGGGCACACACATGCACACACACACTCCCTTATCCTATCGCCCTACAGCTGGAAGGGGAAAAAAAAAAACAGGAAAAAAAAAGAGGGGTGAAGAAGGATGTGCTCTCACCTTTATTCTTTCTATTGAGGCTTCTATTCTTAACTGCTGGACAGTCCTTCGGGCCTGGGCTATGTTGTTGGTTGTGCTAGCCGTTTTGCCAGACATTTTCGGCGAAGCTCTGTTTTGAAAGACAGCGGGTTAATTTTTCAGGAGGTAGCACAGCATGTTAAACTGCTTTTACACAGAGGCAACCAGGACACGCTGCAAAAAGTGCTCTTTTTTTTTTATTATTATTATTTCGTACAGCAGGACTAGTCAGCTGAGAAGCGGCTCAGCAAACGCATGCTCTGCAACCAAAACACCCTCCAGAAAAAATGCATTGAGCTCTTGTCCATCCTATTGCTTCACTCTTCCTTGCGTTAATAGGCGATATGGGTTTATTGACTTGTGCTTTTCCCAAGCCGGAGGGCGGCCAGCACCGCACCGTGCGCCCACCCCTACGCCTGCCAATTGCACAGGAGCTGGATGCAACATGGTGAGTCTCTGCACCAGCTGCTGCCCTGCGGCGGGACGGATCCTGCTGCGTGGGAAGGGCTGGTCGCCCCAGGTGGGGCCGGGAGGGAGGAGAGCTGCCGCCCGCCTGCCCCAGCGCTGGGGATGAGGAGTGTCCTCTACACTAACTCTTGCAGGTGGAGGAGGATTTCATGGCCGGTTACTGCCCCTCCGCCGAGCCCGCTGCAGTGAGGACGGGCGGAGGCATGGACACATCAGCCATGCCAGCCCGGCCTCTCCGCTTCCTTCAGCCTGCTCCAGCCGGGCTGCGTTGCAGGTCTGCAGCCCCACAGCAGCTTTACGACACGTCAGAGGAAAAGGAAAACAAGCAGGCAAAGTTCAGAGACACACTCCCGGCTGCTGTCTGCTCCCATGTGGCCATATATGGGGGGGTTGTGGAAAAAAAATGAGCGGCTCCGGGACTTTCCTTCTCTGGGTAAGAATGCAAAGCATCAATCCCAGCATGGGGCCGGTGCTTGGATGGTGTCCAGCGAGAAGGGAAGACACCCTCCGCCAGGCTCAGCTGGCCGGTCCTGCAGCAATTCAAGCACAGCTTTTGCAGCTTGGCCCCTCACATGCAGCTGCCCACAAGCAGCACGAAGGCAGCATGTGCTGCCAGTTTACAGGGGAGCCCAGCCTGTGCCAGGATGCCACACGCTTCCCTGCGACTTGGACCAAGGAAGAAGATATGCTCCCGTCCCCACCAAAGAGCAAGGAGTGAACCAGGATCGTATGTGCGTGATTGTATCCAGACAAGGAAGACAGCCCATGTGCCAGCTCTGACTCAAGACCAGGTCCAAGAGGGTTGGGGTTAAGGGTCATTTTTGCTGGTGCTGGCACTGCTGTCCCTGAGCAGCTTTGCTGCAGGTGCTCTGCAACAAAAACCCGAACGAGATTCCTTCATCACATCCACAAAAATATGCTTAGTTGCACGCTGTAAGTTGGCACTGCACTGGCATTTGCACCATTCGGGATTTGGAGGTCTCAACCTCCTGCTGGTCCCAGAAAACCTCAGTTTCTTCAGCTGTACATAATTCATATGGCATGCTCGAGCCTGCCCTGGCTTATTGGACCACCACAAGCTGTCCCTTTGCCCGTGCCACACTGAAGGCCACCTTGCCCCATCTCCCTGCAGCACCCTTTCTGCTGAGTGCCCCCAGCATCCCTGGCCGCTTCTCATGCCATGTAGCCGTGCAACTGCTGCTGCTGGAAGGAAACTACCCGTGCACGGAGCAGCAGGAGCAAGGAAGGGCTGAGGACTGCAGCGTTGCATTCAAAAGAATATCCCTACAGGCATTGCAGCAGCAAAAAGCTTATTGCTAAATTATTCAGGTATCCAGGAGTTCAAAGAGCAGCTGGTTTAGGACAGCCCCAGCCCGTGAAACTGTCCTTTCTGTGCCAATCCTTGCACGCAATCTCTAGCAGGACTATGCACAAACCCTGCCGTTTGTTTTCCACAGATCCACGAGAATAACTGGCTCCGTGGTGCTGTGCTTAAATCATTTATTGCATTACAGGGACTTGACTCCAATGTAGCTACATGTGACCTTTCCAAGCGCTGCATACAGCGTTTCCTTATAGGCTTCAGGTTTCTCACGCCTCGGCCTGGGTAGCAGCGCTGTTTTTCCAGCTGGTGCTCATGCCTGCCCAGCTAGCTGGGAACAGCGTAATTTTGCACCAAGTCCCTGTTTTGGCACATGCTGGCATTTCTAGGCTTCTCAGGAGGGCCCAGATTTTCAAAATTTTCTCTCCCTCTGCAGAAACCAGCCCTTGCTTTGAAGTTCACCCCTGGTGCGTGTCAGGCCAATACAGCCCGTGCCGGCAGACAACACCCACAGCAGACATGGGATGCCCACAAAACGCTGCCATACACACCCCATCTCTCCTCTGACAGCAGTGCAGGCACCCATGGGTGCTTTCTGGTGGCCAGGAACTGTGCACAGCCAGCAGCAACCACCCCCTGCACGGCAGCCTCAGCATTTTCTGTTAGGAGAGATCCACTGATCTGTGCTCCCGTGGCACCAAGCACACTCAGCTTCCTCTGCAGCCCTGCGATCTACTGGTGAGAAGTACCGCAGGTGGTCTGCTAACTGGTATTTCATGCTTTACAGCTCCCAGCCGACTTCTGCTCTTCTAACATCCCAGCACTGAATTGCAAATGAAGCAACCTGCTGGTTTTCCCAGCTACATCTGCACCCGTCATGGTGAAGCCCAGTGAGAGCAGGATTGGGCTGCACGTGGCAAGCAGCACTGCAGAGCAGAGCGAACGCTGGCAGCGCTCAGCTGGCAGAGCTGCAACGAGAGCAGCGTGGGGATGCTGCTGTAGCTGGGAACAGCCAGCAGCGGGATGTGGGGCGACCTTCCTCGCAATGGCTTTGGGCAGAGTAAGTGCCAAGCGGCAGGTAACGCCTCCTGCTCACGCGCAGGTAGGGGGGACATTCCTAACTGATATTAGGTATCACTAAAATCTTATTTTCTGAAACAAATACTAAGAACATACTCATGAATCTCTCCAATCTGCATGAATCTGAGTGGCCATATAACAGCCCCCTATTCAGCTCACTGGCCTACTTTCCCAGTAACTCTTTGCATCCAGGAGCAGGAGACAAGCGTGAAACCCAGAACTAGTTTAAATGCTACATATACTCCAAATGACCGATTTCAGGGTAAATCACAGAAAGTCTTTTGTAATTTTAGAACCTTTAAATGTGTGCCAGTTCAGAGATCACAGCTCCGAGCAAGTGCCCTGAAGCAGGCAAGGCACTGGCCATTTCATGCTGCATCTGAAGCGTTTACCTTCCACTCCTATAAATATTTCCACCCAGGGTTTCTGTATGCAGCTACCACAAGTAAAGCTGCAGCAAAGTTGAGGAAATTTGAGCAGAGCAGACGCCCGTGACACGGAGGCCGGGGAAGCTGGGCTGGCAGCACACGCTGCCGGCTGACTCATCCCAGCTGCGCAGGAGGACAGCTTGTAAACCGTGGCTGCTTCACCTCCGCAATAGCTGGGTCAGTAACCCCAGCCTTGGTCTGTGGCAGTCATCCACTGCCCCAGTTCCCCACAAGCCCCTCATCGCCCCAAAATTTCCACTGTGCTCTAGAGAGGTCACCTACGGACCAAGTTGCACATGATTCACTGCTTACCACCCACGGAAGGTAATCAATGCAAAATTACAGGATTCTTCCTCCACGAAGCAGCGTTCCCTCTATGGCACTGTCTTAACTGAAGGCACAGGCACTCATCCTCACTCAGCACCTACCGCCCTGCTGCTCCATGGTGCTGCATTCAGAGCAGCATGAAGAAAACAAGCCAGGACTGTCTGCACGAAAGCAGCTCATCCTCCAGCCCTGCAAGCCTCTTCCAGCCCTCATTTAATCCATGCATGACGAAGCAGGAGGTGACAAAGCCAAACCGTGAGTCAGTGCAGGGCAGCTGAGACACAGCCGTGACCGCGAAGGGCCGGCCAGCTCCAGAAGCACCAGGCGTGAGCAAGCCCATGGACCCCGCTCCCAGGGACAGGTGCTGGTTTTGCGGGAGCGGGGCTGCCATCTCCCAGCACCGCCGGCTACTTACTGGGCACAGCCGCGGCTACGGAGTTTTGGGAGTGGTGCTTGCTCTAGGGAGATATGAAGTCTTTGCATGCTTTGGCTGTGAGGAGGAGAGTTAGAGATGCATGGGTGTCTGAAATACCCTCTGTATCAACATCACGCCACAAACTCCCAGTTACTAACCCAGATCCACCATATTACAGTCGAGTTATTGCTAATCACGGAGCTGTAACATCCCACAGCAAGTACACAGAATTACTAATATTTCTAGCACCCAAATATTAAAATGCATTTTGATGGCACATTTAGTAATTCAGTCTGCAAATTACTCAAAAGAAGGAGTGCTGACTGACACAGCATAAACACATTTGTCTGGAAATAGTCGTAAATATGTTCGTAAAGGTTTAATAGTCAGACGTTTTGCTTTATTGCTGGGAAAGGGCAAGCTACTTGGAGCATGTTTCTCATTGTAAGTGATGATGAGAGGTGTACGTTGAAGGCATGTCATATCATTTGTAAAATACAAAGTGAAAACTCTCTGGAATTCAAGGCAAAGTCCGTGGTGCGTTAACACCGCCAACATAAACCCTGCAGTGCTCTGACACAGACAAGAAGATCTTTTCCAGTCCAAGTCAGTGATGGCCAACTCAACAAGACGGGGAGGTTTGCACCACGCTGGGCAACGCAGGAACGCATTGTGGGCTTCACCACAAACACAAAAGCAGATTTTTATAAAATCAGGAGAATTGCCTCACATCCCGAGGAGCGGGCCATGCTTTAGCTGATGTGAATCGGCAGGGTCAGGACCGCATCCAGGGCTTGCTGCCACAGAGCGGGGGACACGATGGCCACGGGGGAGCCCCCATCTCCTCCAGCGCTGCTGCAGGTCCCGCTGGCCCCAGGAGCACGGGCTGCTTTGCAGCAGACCTGCACACGGGTCCTGACCTCTACCAGCTGCTCATTGGAGGCAGTGAGAAGGACCACGCTGGAGCTCCCACGACTGTCGATGGCAGCACCCAAACTGGGACACAGGTAAGCTCTGCTGGTAAACCTGCCCTGTGATTTTGTGATGCTGTCACCAGACAAATGGAGCCAGGAGACCTGCACATCTTGGCACGCTGGGATTGCCCAAAGAGTTATCCAACAGATAACGCAAGCAGGCTGCACTCCACAGCACCGTCTGCTCATTTCAAACAGCATTTAGAAACATAACAGGAGTATTCTGTTACTAGACTTTTGGGGCATTTAACCTGATAACTTGAGGAATTTAATTATTGTAAAGCTAATTGTTAAGCTTGAGTTCCTAGAAAGGAAGTTTAAAAGGACACAGATTTTGCGGTTTTTGTTCAACGTTTCCTGCCTTTGCTGGCGTGTCATGAGAAGTGGGAAGGAGGATGGCTGCTCTGCTGCCACAGCCCCCTTCCAACACACAAAAACCGCACCTGCACCCTGTTCTGCTGAAAGCCGTTAATACATTCAAGCCCAAATTTTGAGACTCCTTCCCACTGAAAGCCATTGATTGCAATGGGCAATTACCAGACTGGGGGCTTTGCTGGATTCTGGGTTTCCTTGCCTAATCCTGGCACTTGCTTAGGCTGCAGAGTCCAACCAGGACTTCTGCTCACATGTAAATGAGGCTTAACTCGTTTGTAAATGGTAACGGGATCATCCTTGCAGGTAGTGCCTCCCCCTACCCCTCCAGCACAGCCCCCAGGGCTGTTCGCTGCTGTGACTCCCACCCTGGCACCCAACGTGGGGTTGCAGACCGTGCTTCCAGGTAGGCAACACCATGCCTAGGTGCCCAAAGCAAGGCACAGCTTGCTGAGAACATCAGCAACCCTTCCCTGGGCCCAAGGAGAAGTGCTGATGCCATGTCTGGAGGATGTTCTTGGAATGGGATTGTAATTCTGTAAGAAGTCCTCCTGCACCATCAGCAGTGGAGGAAAATGACCCTGCTCGTGGTGGAGAGTGGTCCACAGACACCAAATGGCAGACGTGCAAATACAAAACAGCGTCTTGGCTACGTGGAACTGAAATGGTAGCAGAGGAATTTAAAAGAAATTCCTCATGTTTAGGTAGTACTCTTAAGAAAACAGATATGAGACTATTGGCTACTCTGGGAAATTTACTCTGCAAGGAATTCAGTGAGAAATCAGAAGATCAGGTTTTGGTTTTGATCAGAATAAAACCACAGGATCAGAGCACTGCTTTCACCCCGCTCTCCCTGCCTCCTCATCACAAGCATCAGAGGGCATCTGGCCAGAACCTCTGCAGGACCCTGGGGCCGAGGTGGCCGAATGACTCGTGAAAACAGGCACAGGTGCACTGAACCAAACAGCTTTGCTGCAGCGCAGGTATTGCCCAGAAGGACCCACAGAAGATGGACACAGCTGCAAAAGCTTCGCCATACCCGACAGGCTCACACATTTGTGAAAAATGAGATTTCCAACCAAGAACTTCCAACACGCGCTGTTAGAGCTGATAAATGCAGCTGCTGAATTTGATAATGAACTCTGCTGGTGCATTGCAAACTGTCTGCGAGTACTTTAAAATAATCACTGCTGGAATAACAAGGAGCTGTTTCACATGGATACAAAAGAAGCACGGATCCACTACAAACTGAGCCCGACCTCCCACTCCAGACCCTGCAGTTTTCACTTACTCAGTTGAAAAACTACGGTGTGAAAAAAAAACAACATAAAGCAATTTATTTTTATAAAGTAATGCATGCACCTTGGAGAAGTAAGATAGTTCAACATTTGCTGATCCCTCTAATTTTACTACTACTTTTTTTTTAAGACATAAGGTTAAAAAATAACTACTGCAAAATTAAAAGATGAAGTGTTCTCCTCTCATTTCGCTGGGACAAGCCTAGGCTGACTTTGTTCAGCCTTCCCTTCCCCACCTCCAAGCCACAGCCCCAAAACCCCTTTTGCCACTGAAGTTTCTCTGCAGTCCCTTCCCATCCTACGTGAATGACCTTGTCAGGAAAGTTTCAGTGCTTATTTTCCCAGCTGGTTAGCTTTGTTAATAAATTACATGTTTTTTAAAAAAAAAAACAAACCACCAAACCATAACATTTGAAAATTAAATTGCTGTGTTTCCTCATCTTCAAACAAACATAAGCAGCATTACTTTAATAGGCCTCCTAAGATTACTAAATCTCTTCTACAGAGAGATTTACAAACAACTAGGTCATCACCCAATAATACTGTTTTCCCTCCGAGATCCTGGCAACCTACCCTATTAACTAAGCTGCTGCGGCCATCTTGAGCCCCAGGATTTCTCATAGGGTACACTTGATTTTAGATAACAGCAACAAACTGCATAAAACTCTGCAGAGCTGTATCGGGGCATACACGGTTCTGCAGAACTTGGTATTTTGTGCCCTCGGAGCCCAGGGCAGGGCTTTCTGGGACAGGGATGTCTCCAGAGATGTCTCCCAGGAGAATTCAGTCACTCTCTAAAGAAAAGACCACTCAGTCGGGGAGAGCACTACTCTAGTTTCTGGGAAACAAGCCTTCACACTCAACGTGCAGCCCTCAACCGTAAAGACACTGAGGACTGAACTCACCCCATCATTTTTCTCAGCAGGATCTCTCGTGTCCCCCAGCACTCACAGTCACAACTATTCATTCTCTATTAAACAGACAAAACCCAAAGTTCCAACAAGTTTTTCAGTTCACCACCTAAGACAAGACACGGCTGGTGTGATCTCGTGCTGTTCTAGGCAGGCGGCGAGCCGGGGATCCGCTGTGCCCGCTGCTGTAGGAACACACAGTGAGTGACAACCTCGGTCGCCCGCAAGTGATAACGAGGGCTTGGCAGACCTGAGGTTGACAATGACAGAGATTCCCTAGCCCCAGAGCAGCTGCGGGCATAGCTGCAACTCTCACTTGTGTCTGACTCACAACCTAAACAGACAAAATAATCCGTCCCACCAACAGCCTTCTCTGGCCATCATGCCCAAGGCAAAGCCTTTCAGAGCAGAAAGTGCTCTGAAAACATGAACAGCTATGTCTGAAAACAGATGGGGTAAGTTTTTTCCAGCTATGCTAGCTGGTCTAATAAAACAAGCAAGCTTTTGTGCCTGCACTTCGTGTCAGCTAGCGAGGGGCTTGCAGGTTTGTCTGCCTTCTCCAGCCATACCACCCCACAACCCTGCCCTTCGGTCCCCCCAGCTGCAAGGCCACCGCCGCAGCACTGTGTTTCTTGAGTTGAGCCGGGATGATCTTTCTTTTCAGTCCCAAGCACATCGTGTTCTTTGCAATTGACTTTCCCCTTCTTAATACAAGCAGACTGCAGGAGCAGAAAGGTACAGCGCAGACGGACGACTGGAAGAACAGTTTCCACTACAGCAGCCATTAACCCTGGTGGGACCCCTTGGCTTCCCACAGAGGACCGAGGTCCAGCTCACAAAACACCACAGCACACACTACTGTGCGCTCGTTGTCACCTCCTGTCCTTTTTCACTGTTCATCCCTACTGCTGCTCTGTTTGAAAGTTGTCAGAAGTGAGAAGAATGATGATGGGAAAGGTACAAATAACAACGTGAGGGAGCAAGGCTGCCTGCCCTCTCCAGGTACTGCAGGCTTCCAGAGGCACATGCTGAGCTAGGGCTCTGTAATTAACAGCAGAGTCAACAAACGCACGGAGCAAACATGCCAGCGGGAAGGAAGGCTTAGCTCATCCTTTGGTGAAAATACCTTTTTGCACAGAAAACTGAGGACTTAGGTTTGTTTAAAAGAGGAGGATGCTCACCAGCCGCACTTGGCCAGGCTGAGTTCAACCACTAAGAGCAAAACACAAGAAACTTCCAGCACACTTCATGCAGGCCATACACCTGCATTTTTTTCTTTCTTATAAATAACAACAGAAACACCTACAAACAGGTGGAGCTGTCCCTCTTCCCTAGAAAAACCCTATTTGTCAAGGCCTTGCCTTATTTCTTTCTGCAGGCTTTAGGTAACGAGGTTACAATGCAGCAGGCGCTCAGAACAGCAGCCTCAGCAGGTACACGGCTGGGCATTGAACTGGAGCTCCAACCTGGACAATTAAATACCAGTGTATCTTCTTTTACTCTTTTAGGTCCAGGACTTAGGACAAACCACCTGCTGAGTGAAATGTAATTAAATCATCAGTGCTAAAGTACACCCGGGAATCACGCAGCAGCTCTGCCTTGCAAACAGTTCCCCATTCGCTCCAGTTATGTAAAATCAGCTTATACTACAGCTCCGAATGCCAGCCAGCAGCGGAATAAAAGTTCAAAAGGTATCTCATGACTTTCTTTTAAAGTAAGATAGCTTTTCAGTTGAATAACTCAAAACTGTAGATCAATAGAGCAGATTGAACAAAACACAAAACACCACCACTATAAACCATGGCATCTAAAATCATGTAAGATGTGTATGGCTTTAACTCACTGTCAGCCTCTGGTTTTCCAGGGCGACAGCCCACAGCTGGAGGTCGGCGCAAATCTAAAGTTACAGCTAATCTGCAAATGCAAGTTTCTAGGGATCTCCTTTTTCAAGCCATAGAAGCTGTACTGTGGGTGCCAAGGGCTTCGCGAGGCGGAGATGCCCTCCGCACTCTGTCCTCGGCACAGGGACTGCAGGGAGGTGGCAGCACGGCAGCCTTCAAATTTGGCAAGGAAACAGTGGGCGAAGAAGGAAACAAAGAGTTCCAAAACCAGAGAGGGATGCCAGCCTTCCTGGTGACCCTCCGTCCCCCCACAGCGTGCTGACAGGGGCAATGGCAGAAGGGATCCCTCCTTGCCAAGGGCCTTGCGCAGCACCCACCACAAACAGCCCTGCAGCAGCACCAGCCTTTGCTGGGGTGCCCCGCGGGCCCAGCTGGCTGCCCTCACCGCACCCCTGCAGGACAGAGGAGCATGCACCCTAGGGAGCTGCCGCTGCTGCCCCCACACCCAGCGCTGAATCGCTGCTGGGAGCTCCTCCAGCTCAGAAATGTTTGGATGCTGCTGCCTGCTTGAGCCTGCTAACAAAAAAAAAACCCAAAAAAAACCCAAAAACACCAACCAAAAAAAACCACCACCATGGAAATTATTTTGCTTTTCTTAAAAACACAGTAATAGGGAAAAACGAAACAAACAAGCAGCCTGAAAAGGTCAAAGGCAAAAACCCCCAAGTGTTTCTTTTGCTTTTCTGACAAAGAAACAACCTGCTTTATACTTCCCTTACGGGGATCCAAAGCGTGGGTTTGACTACAAGCTCGGGCACGCAGCAGTGCGGCTGCGAGCCGGGGGCTGTCCACGGCCAGATAACCAGCCACCAGTGTTTTATCAACAGGAGAGGTGCAGGCTCATGCCTGGGCTTGGAACCATGCAGACACACTGCACCGAGCGGTCACCTACAGCAGGGGAACAGCAGACCAACGCAGGGACAGCAGGAGGCAAGCTCCCTCTGCCTGCACGGGTGCCTGGCCCCTTGCTTCCCAAACCGTGCAGGCTGCCAGGAGAGCCAAGCTCCTGCACGCTGATAGAACCCAGGGTGGCAAACGTTTCCTTACCCCGAGGATGGACCTTTGCCAGGCCATGTGTGAAGACAGACCCCTCATGCTGCTGAGCACCTGTGCAGCAGGATGCACTGTGACCAGTGGTAGGATGGAGCTGCCCAAGGACTGGGCCGCATCCAGCCCACACTCCTCGCCTCTGCCCTGAGCTGGGTACCGAAGCTAACACCGGGCACCGCTGCTGACCTCCCCGCGGTGGGGAGCTGCTGCTGGGGGAAGCACATGCAGCGTTTCTGCTCCAAAACCAACCGTAACATGGTACCGCAGGAGCTCGTGTTTACAGTTCCAGTGATTCCACAACAAACGCTGCAGGTTTACAAGTGAAACTGTCCCCAGTCTTGCAACCTCCCCAGTCTTTGCTGAAACAGTTTTAAGCTGGATCCATTTTGTGTATCGCCATCGCCACCACCACCACCAAGGACTCTGCCCGCCAAATTACACTAATGGCTCCCTGCTACTTCACAGCATTGTCTGCAAAAATATTTTGCAGTGTCCTTACTTACCAACACTGTCCTCCCTGGCACCCTTTCACCCCCGCTACCTTCAGCTGGGACTCTGCAAACAATTCGGTAGTAACACAGCACCAAACCCCAAATCCAGCTGTCTCCTCTTCCCTACTTACACTCTCCAGAGCTAGCAGGAATAAAAAGCCAGGTGCTTACTCCCATCTCTGAAGTCAGCAATTTTGCTTCTGAAAATACAGAGAATGGATTTGTTGGGCAGGAAGGTGGCAATTTTATGGTTGCTTTTCTGTGTTTACAAGTTTTGCTTTTGCTCTATAAAGCCCCTTGCTCCCCCCAAGCCTGAGGCACGCCATTGCCCCGGGGCACAGCTGGGACAGCGCAGCGAGCTGAGCTGCCACCGGGGGCTCACTGCCACCAGCAGGCAGGGGTGCTCATTCCTCAGTGGGGTGCAACCCCTGTGCAAAGACCCTGTCCCACTCCTGACGGTGAGCAGCACCTCCTCTCCTGCTCGGCACTTAGCTGGTGCGACTGCAGCTGGACCTTCAAAGCAGCCACCTGCCCTGCACCACACAGCCCGGCAGCGGTCTGCTTCAGGGGGAACAGGCACTGCAGGAGGCAGGCCCCCCTTCACCCCCAGCCTGGTTAAGCAGGACACCAGGCACAGGCTGGAAGGAGCAAGAAGGCAGCGAGAGGAAGAAGGGCTGCAAGCAGCATGGAGGGGCACCAGCAGCTACAGTCAAGGTTAGTCCTTGTGGGGAGCGGGAGCCGCAATGGCCCCTGGAGGGTGTAGTTTAAGGAGGGGGTGATGCCAGAGCCCCTCTCCAGCACCTGGGACTGTGGGCTGGGCACCTGGGCACTCCGGCTGACTGTGGGCTACGTGCACCACTTACTACATGCACTGTGCACAGCGGCAGGGTGTGGGGTGTTTCGGTGTAAGGTTTCCGTGGGTTCTCTGGGTGCTGCGAGTGCTTCTGCACGTGCCACTTTCCCAGGCGCTTGTGTGGGAGCATGAAGGCTGGCGGCTGGTTGGGACTTGAATGCTGGTTGTTGGGTTTTCCTACAGGGCAGACATGGCTGCTCGGGAGCAGGTTTGTTACGACTTGCAGAACCTAAAAAGTCTCCCAGTCTAAGCCAAGAGGCCTGATGTTGGCATTAAAGGCCATAGCTGGGTGCCGAAATAAACAACTCTATTCTGAGGGTGCATCGTAGCATAACAAGGTATGTCAGCATACAGAAACATGGTTGCATGCAAGCGTCAAAAAGTCTGTCATTGTGATATTTCATGGCTTTGATTTTTTTGATGTTTCGGTCACCGAGGGAAGAATCTGCTGGAGGAATCTCAAAGTGCCTGGCACTACCTTCAGCCAAACTGCTCGCCAATTTGCACTGGAACAGGCCTGGAGGGGAACGGCGTTTGCTCCGGAGCATTTGGAGTCCCAGCAAGCACCGATGCGTGCCCCTCCAGATCCTGCAAGCCCCAGCATGCAGTGGTGCCTTTCCACAACCACCCATCGAAGGGGACACCAGCTCCCATAGCCGGCTGGGAGACCATGCTCTCCTCTTACCTGTACCAAGGTTGAGCATCCCAGCATAGGGCTCTGGCTGCTCCTGTCCTCCCCCATGGGCCTCCCCCAGGCCCCTTCCCCAACACCATCTTCTCTTTGCTGTGCAGCGGGACTGAGCACAGGCTTTTTGCTGCTGCCCAGTCCCTGTGAGGTGACCTGCAGGGAGGGTGGAAGAGGTGCAGGGTCCCTGATGGCAGCAGCAGGTGGGAGAAAAGGCACATCCAGGGGATGTCTTTGCCCACCTGAAACCCAAATTGCCCTCGGGGGTGCTTCTTCTCACCCAGTGTTGACCATACAGAGTTGGGGGACCTGAAGGAGGTGCCTCAGGTTGGCAGGACAGGCAGCAGGCCCAAGGATTTTATAAAGGACTTGGGAAGCCAGGATGTGTATTGAGTGTGGAAAAAGAGTGGAAGGGTCAGTGTGGAGGAAGTGCAGGATGACCAACCCTGATCTGTCACACCTGCCAGACACAGCTCAGCACACACCAATTCCTGCAGGCATATATCCACAGCACCTCTCCGGGAGTGCTCTTTATCACATCCACACCTTCAAAGTAAATACTACAAAAGTTATCCATGCTGATCTTCCAGAAACGGGGACTCACTGTCCCAGATGTAACTCTAATTAGAGAGCACTGGAACGAGGAGGGCATGTTCGACACTCCTCCTGCTCCAACCGGTTGCTCTGCTTGGAGAAGGAAACAATACCTCCAGCAAAACAGCCCCTTCCCAGCTCACCCACCTCTCGCGCCTGTGCAGGGTGATCCCATCACCGCAAAGCTGCACCTCAGCCAGCACCTTGCTCTGGTTATGCAGCCAACCTAGTTTTTCCAGCAGTGGGTGCAGCCAAAGGGAAAGCCCGCGGCGGCTGGCAGGGCTCCTGCCGCCCCGGCCCCAATGTGGGGCCGTGCTGACACCCAGTGGAAACCACGGCAAGATGCCCAGCAGAGGGAAACGCCGTGGCTGAAATCTTTTCCTTCTGCTATGCTACTAAACAGAATGGCAAATAAAACCTGGTTAGCAGGAAAACATCGGAGTCCTGCCCTCAGCAAGAAAAAATAGTTGAGTAGTAAAATTAAATAGGTATTAGAGATGCTTTCTGGTCATTTCTCTCTTTATGATACTTACACCACACCCGACGAAAGGAGAGAGACGAGGCTGTGCGATATGCCAGAGCTTACCAGGAGGAGAAGGACTCGGAGATGCTCATGCACTTTGCAGTACTGAACGCATTACCTGCGATGCAAACTTCCCAGGGAAAACAGCGACCGTGATTGCCCACAACCTCCCTGCTGGCTTTGGGGGTACCACGGGGGGGGCTGCAAGCAGCACCCCCCTCCCTTGCCCTCCCTCCGCACAGCCCCAGCCAAGGCCTGGACAGTTTTCAGCAGTGAGGCTGTGGCTGCCAGCTGTGGTGCCTGCACTAGCTGCCATCGCAGGGGACCGGTTTCCACTCCTGCCTCCATGGCTACTGTGAACGAAACTTTTAGTAGCAGCAGCGACAGTGATGGCTAGCTGGTTCCTGGCAGGTGAGGAAGACTTGATTTTTAAATAGGTATCAGGCAAGATTTACAATCATGGCACAAATATTTTATACACACTGGAAAAAGTTTGGGTTTAGTAAAAGAAAACAAGATCCTCCCCAAACAAAAACAATACTCCTTTGCGTATTCAAGGGTCACACCATTACCACGCACACAGAAAACTGAAACATCTGGCAGCTGCACTACTTGCCCACAGTGTTTTTTGTGAAGGACGGGGATGCTTTGGGATGCACACCCTGCACAGCACCACAGCTGAAGGGATTGGGGAAACTCAGGTGCCCCAGAAGACCCAACTTCTGTTTTGCTGGGCACAGAAGCTTCTGTTTTGCATAAAGTTGCTTGGTCTTTTATATAGTCTGCACAAGTACAGATCTTACATGCGGCACGAGCTTGAAGCAAATGCAGAGGTATAAAAGCAAAGTGTAAGCAGGGGACTGGCATGCCTCAGCTCTCTTCAGTCTGTTTGCCTCTTGTTTGGATTACAGTATATATTAGCAGATTTCAAAACCACTTTTACAGCAGAAAAGATACAGTACAACAAACTCTACTTCCATCTGTATCTCTTGAAGAAAGTGCAGTAATTAGGGCTAGGTTAGTGATGGGAAGTCTGGGCATGCAGATACCTCTGCTTTCCCCAGAGGCGAGCAGCCCGTCAGTGCACATGGAGAATAAAAGCTCCTTAAAGCACGGAACACCAATTTGTGACGTTTGCTTCTTCAGAGAATTTACACTTGAGAATATTTAGAGATTTTACAGTTGAGATCTTTTTTTAAATTATTAACAATACTGCCAGTGTCTTAGTCTAAAATGTACAAAAATCCCAAATAATGTGAAATGAAAGAAAACAGACAACTCCCAAGATCTTCAATTGAATTTAGTGCTCTGGGTATTTAATTAAGGATGTGTTCCTTCATAACCTCCATTTCACAAGTTATCCCAGTACCATCCTGCTGATCAAAACTGGACTACAGCTATGTTTGATTTTCAAAGTCAGCCTCCATATTTGTGATTCTGTCAAACCCAATTTACTTGTTGGGAAGTAAAAAGCGAGCAGTGGAAAAACCCGTTTTTATTTTCCTCTGCATTTTTTCTGACTTAACTTTTGATATCTCTAGTACAAATGAAAGCCATGAAAACTGACTTCTAGATCAAGGTTGCTTTGGAAAATGTCTGAGCAGTATTATTTTAAAGACATCGACTGGAAGTCGTTAGTAAAGACACCCTGTGCTCCCTAACGAACTGTGGTGCGGTTTCCCCACAGAAGGTACCTGTTTCTCCCCACAGGGCACTACCCAGCTAACTCACACCCGAAGAGACATACACGAACTACAAAGAGACATTTGCAAAGAGACTTTTAGTTGTATCAAAATCAGTTCCTCTTACAGCATGTAAAGCAGGAGTGGTCCGTGATTAAAGCACCAGACTGGGAGTCACGAGATCCAGCTTGGCCTCAGGTTACGCGACCTTCAGCAAATTCTTTAGTCTGAAAGAGAGATAAAGGCGAGGACGCTGGTGGGAGATGATGCTCTGTGAAGAGCTCTGTGGTTCTGAGCTCAAAGCCACAAACAGGGTGCAAAGTATTTCACAAGCTTCTTGGTTACATGAATTTATTGAAGTACCTGTTTTAAGGAAGGGGCAAATACAAGAAGAGGAACTTGCATTCCGAGATGGTCAAACAATATACACGTCACAGAGCAAATATGGAAATTATCAAGACTTCCACGCTGCCTCTTGCTAACTGGTGTAGTAAACAAGGAAAAGCCTAATTTCCGTGGGAGAAGCAGCCATTCAAAACAGTGTTTCTGTCCCCCAGTATTCAATGGGAAGGCAGTCAGGTAGCTAAAAGGGAGATGAGCGTCAGCAACCACTGCTGATAATGCCTTAGAGAGCAGGCAGCAGCGAGTGCTGCACCAAGCAGCGAGCACAGAGCCTGCCCGGCTGCCGCACCTGCCACGGAGCCGGTGCCATCCTTGTGGCCTCTCCTCCATAAAGCTGCCAAGTATTTTGTATTTGTTCTACTCCAGAATAAAATTAAATCACTGGGGTTTGGGACTTGTCATGCTGCTTTATATTTTGCACGAAAGAAAGGAACAAGTGTGTATTGGAAACTCACCTACATAGGCAGTGTTGCTACCTGTCTGGCTTGCTTTGATTTTATCGGTGTAATGATCCTGAAACAGAGTAAAATAAAAAATGTAAGTACTTCATAGTGCAAGAAGCCAAAGCTAAGAAGGGTTAGCACTTGTGGTTTAATTCTAGTCACAAAGACTACAGTATTTTGAGACTGGCCTCACTGAAAAATCTACTTCAAACCTTTCTTATGGCCAGCTCCCCTATTTCCCTTCCCGAGGATATGGCCACGGGTGGCCAATTCTGTCTAGCCACCTCCCAAACATGAGGTCAAGAAGTTTTCATGGCCTTTTTGACTCCTCTCTGCCACTACAGCTCCTCCTGAAGCGCATGCTCCCGAGGCAGAGGTCCCACCCGGACCTACGGCAGACGAGATTCAGAGGCAGCTGTTAGAAAAGCTACTGGCTTTAAAATGAATTAAAGTACTCGGGGTAAAACCCTGAGCAGGTTTACATTAAGTGCCAGCATAGCCGGTGTTGGGCACATGTATTACTTTGCCTCCTGTAGGCTTCTCCGAGATGTAAGCCTCCATTGATATATTCTAGCAGCTGTGCTTAAACCACAGGAGAAAACAAATTTGAGAACTCAACATTTCCTACGGAGGCCTTTACACACCCAGAAAAAAATCCTGGAATTTGATCAATCCTAAAAAGTACAAGTTCCTGCACCAGATACTGTTCACCGTTGCAAGACTGGCAAATTCGGAGCACACTGTATTTAACACCCTTCTTAAATTTTCGTTGTATAAAATGCTAATTTTAAACCAAAACGATACAACAATGACAATTCAACAAGGGCAGCAATTTTTAAGTTTTGGTCATGAATGATAGTGGAATTGGGCACCTGATATGTACAACTCAGCACTACTCAGAACAGAAAACAGTGACTGAAAAACAAATGGTTTATTTGTTTAAAAAACATCTGCCTATAATACAAACACAAACCAAGTTGGCTGCCTTGATGCTAAGGGTAAAAGACAAGGTGATAAAAAACATAAGGTGACATGCCTTCTGTGATAGCTAGAGGGGGGACTTTATTCACAAATAAAGTTGTCTTTCTTTTTATTCACATTGCTTTGCTGCTGCATGAAGCCTAAGCACGCGCACATTCAGTGCAATACACACACAGGTGTGCAAATACACGTCAAGTTCTAAAAACAGGAACTAATAATCTAACATTGACTGGTAATTGCTATGTTAATCTTTCCTGTAATTTATAATGCATATTTATATACCTTTGTATTCCTGTAGACACACCCACTGTCAAAAACGGTACAAAACACAGATTATATGCACCAGGCATTTACTAAACTGACAAAGCAGCTGGGGCACAGATAACTCATTAACCAGGGCACGGCAGGATGCAGAATCGCCACTGACACTTTTTGGAAGAAAAACAACTGTCATTTGCCAAACGTCCGGTGGAGATCTGGCGCAGAGCCCTGGCGCCGCTCAGTAACCGGCCAAATAACGCAATTAGCTACGAGATTTACAAGCCCCAGTATGCATGAAATGTAGAGCCAATTCCCAGCACACTAAACCCAGAGTGCTGCACAGGGGCAAAGCGATGGCAATCACCACCAGCGGGAAGAGGGTAGGAGCGGCTGGCTGTTGCCTTTTAGCTGGCACACGGCAGCACACAGTGACCACGAAAGGCTTTGGCAGAGGGGCTGGGCGGCAGCACGCAGCCCCCAGCCTTCCCCAGGCAGCAACGGTGGGGTTGGAGGAGCCAGAGCAATTCAGTTCCCCCATTCCCAGGAAACAAGGGGGAAGAAAGTATTGAAAGTTCCCAAGGGATGGTCCTTAACAAAGCAGAGAGGTGCCGACTGCCATGGGCTGGCAGCATGGGCAGTGGCCCCTTTATAAATCACATGCCGCTTCCCATGTTGGAAACGGCATCAAAATTTTAATAGCTGCTGTTAAAAATCATGCTATGGAGTAGGAAAATAAGTTGCATTAAAAAAGAGACTGCCTCGCCGCAGCCAGTCCTTGTTGTCCCAGTGCCAAGGTTGTGCTTTTCACATACAGCAGGGAAACAAAAATAAATGCAACACGTAACCCTCTTTTACATACGTATGACAGCTGTGCTGCGCAAAATACAAGTTTTAATGGAAAAGCTTCTGCTTTGCTTATCTGTGCCAGTTCTCTCCGGGCACGCACCCTGAAAATTGTTAAGGAAAAGTAAGAAAAATTTTCATCTGTTCACTTCTGCTTCCTGATGGAGATCAAAACATAGTCAAAACAATCTTTAAATGCATCTAAAAAAAAATATGGCTCATAGGGGCCGCTTTCCACCCTAGAGCCATAAAGACTTGATATTCCTGCCTAATCAAAGCTGCTAAATCAAATCAAATTAGTCATAAATCAAATTAGTCATAAAACCCCACAAACCCAACATTACTGGCATAGTTTGAGGCCGGCGTAATGCGCCCCCTCAGAAACCCTCCTTAAGACGTGCTGCATAGCTGGAGTATAAGTGTTCAGAGGTCAGGCCATCCTCGGGAAGGAATAAATCAGGGAAGGGCACGTGGGAGAGAGATGAGGAAATACTGCTGCCGAACGGCTCCCAGACCCTCTGGCCAAGGGCAGCAGCCCAAGTCCAGGTCCTCCTGCATCGTGGGCCCCGGCAGCCAGCTCCAGCTGGAGCATCCCTGCTTTGCAGGACGAATCCCTTGGAAGTTTTACAGTAACATAAACCAGATTTAGCTGGGAAGATGACGGTCTGTCTCCCAAAACTGTCAGTGACACTTTCTGCTTATCCCAGCTCCAAGCTTAGACCAAAAAGCCTGACTTTTTTTTTGGCTTGACTCTAAAAACACAGCTGAAAATGTATTTTGGGATCTGCTCAAACTTATTCACAGCAACAATCAGCAAAACAGAGTATTTTGCTTATAACAGCACCACCTTTTACATTTTTAGGTCAGCGACCCCAGTGGTTTAACACACATTCCAGATGGCTGCAAAAACAAGCAACAGGAGAACATAACACCTTTCGTACCATGCCTTACAAGAGTAAGATGGTGCAAGAAAACAAGAGTTTGGCTGAAAGATTATTGCTTTTCATTAACAAAAATAACAAGCTCTTTCCATTTAACCTCTCATTTCTGAGACTTTTGTTGCACTTGCTTAACTTCTTCCTACGCAGCGCAGACGGACCCTTTTCCTGGCGAATGAAGTTCGAGATGCTTTCGGAACTGATTCAGAAACAAAAGCCTCCTGGGCTTCGGCAGAACTGCTCCATGATTGCAAATTCATATTGTGTGCTGGTTTACGTTCTCCTTGAGTATTTCTTACAACAGCATAACTTTCCAGAGAGGATAACTTCTTGCCAGCTGTGCTGGTGGTGATTAATAAGGACAACTGAAGAGTGGGATCAACAAGGGAGAGGAAGATCATCGGTGGAAGATCATCAGTGGAAGATTTTGAAAACACATGGAAAGCTTGTACTACAGCACAGGAACCTTCACAAGAACTTTGTTTTTCTAACGCAAGCTATAATGAACCGCCCTGGGACAGAACTTCTTGCACTTCACTGTGATATGGCAGCACACAAAAAATAGCATAAATGCCTTTGGAATCTGCTTGATTTTGTTTTTAAAAACAGAAAGGAAATTATCTTCTGGAAACACTCTGGCTATTCATCGAGATGATTAATGACATGGCAAAGAATCTTTTTTTTATTTTATTAACTGAAAAGGTGTACACACATACATCAAGTATCTCAGAACTGCAGACTGCACCAGTTGCTGAGAAAATTTAAGCCCAAAGTCCTAACAACAGAGGACAGAAATCTAAACACATCCAATTAGGGATAGACAGCTCAGGAAAGGCCTTTCTGGAGACAGACTTCCTACACTGCAATAAATTTTAAATTAAAACTTACATTTATAAACAATTAGAATGCTTCTTTTTCCCGAATAAGCCCTCTCCTCTGCAGGCCACCTTTATAGCCTTCCATCACCACCGAGTCCCCGCTTGCAGAGCTTCCTAACTCTTCCCATGGTGGTTCCTGCTCTGCAAGCCAGACCTGCAGCACCAGCTTTCATAGCCATGATCATTTTTCCTGGTTCTCATCCCATATTTTCCCTTTCTAATGATATCCACTGGTCCCTCATGAGAGCATCCTGCACCTTACCTTATGCTTCCCTGGTACAGAAGCCCAGCATAGCCAAAGGAGGCTGCACAGGCAGCAAGGGCAGCGCTGGGTCCCACGGCATCATCGTACCACGATGGAAATTGAGAGGGAGGTCTTTTTTGTTCTCCTCAGCTTAAAGCACCAGAAAGCTTTTTCTCTTCCCCATGGTTAATCCTACACGCCCCCCCACGCCCCCCCAAATAATAGACCCACCCGCTCCCATGTGCGTTTAGTGTTGGCTTTTGAATTGCCCAGTTCTTGCCCCAGCAAGGGAAAGAAGTTACCCTGAATATCAGCACCTAGCTGGGGGAGCTTTCACACGAAGATAACTATAATTTAGAGAGCAAGATCAGGCAAAATCTCCCCTGTGCGCTCCAACTACCTCTGCACAGGGAGAGGTTACGAATAGCGAAGGGATGATTGAACAGAGCACTGCCGGCATCAGCCTGTGCAGCTGCCAGCACAGCCCAGGCCGGGGAACCGGGCTGCCTCCTTTCCCACCAGGGCAAAGGTCGGCTTTGCCGCCTCCAAACGCTCGGGAGAGCCGGCGTTGGAGGATCCTTACCCGCACAGCAAGCAAGGACTCTGAGCAGATGCCGTGTGTCGGAGCAGAGGCACAGCGGAGGGAAGCAGTAAGGCTCGGGTCATGCATACGTCCAAACCCAAAATGTGCCACAAAGCAACCTGTCCCTGTACAGCAGGTTTGTAAAGAGACGGGAGAAGGGACAGGAAGAAAAATGATGTAAACAAATGGAAGAGCAAGCCTGGTTCCTGCTTCAAGTTGAGCTGCCTTTTTAAACAAGGAGACGACCCCAAGCTGACGCATGAGTCCCGAGCGAGCCCATGGGAGCCAACATGGGGTATCACCGCTTGTGTGCAGGCTTGGGACCCGCGACATCCCAGAAGCCACATCCTGCAGTCGTTAGCTGCTGCAATACAAATAATCCTTACAACACACTTTTTTTTTTTTTTTTTTTTTTAACTCTGTAACTCCATCACATGCCAAGACCCTGATACGGATACAGGGAGCTGAATATAAACACATTGCCTACTTTACCAAATATTCAAAGGAACACAACTAAAAATATACAGTCGGTGGTGTCCCTGAACAACTCAAAGCTACGAGCCGCCCACACTGGCAGGCTACGCTGCCTGGGGGCCTCCAGGAACCAAACAGCTTGCAGACAACAGGGTACCACCGTACCCCAGGTCTCAGTTTTAAGGACCTTTTCCTCCCCACAGATGCCCAGCTGGAAGGGGGCTGAGCTGCTCTGCAGTAATGAGTGCTATGTTGAGGCACATGGGAATGCTGGATCCCCCCAAGCTGCGTGCCTCTCTGGGGGACGGACATCCCCACACCGGGCTCTTACCTCTCCCTGGTACCCCCACCACTCCCCCCACCTTCCCGCTTCTACCTACCTCCAAAAACCCCCACAGAGAATCCTACTGTATCTCAGTCACTGTGAGGACTTTTGTCACTACCTCTGCTCTTTCTGCTACTTCTCATTAATCCTTGCAAAATACAGAGTGAAAACTTTTTGCTCATGTCATCAGTATTTTCTCTTCTCCCTCCCTTCTACATTCCTCTATAGGTTATTGCTGAGAGCAGAAAAGATGTCATTTCAGAAGAGACCACAGTGTTGAATGCAGGATGAACATTCAGGTTCAGAAAAATGAGCTCTAGTTGTGTAATATTGCAAAATTCAGAAAATAGCTGCACGATTCCAGCAGTGATTAATGTGGAGCAAATCCCGAGAGTCATCAAACATCTGCAGCTTCAATTTCCCAAGAAACGGCAAGTCCACAACTACTTTCAAGATCTGGGGAACTTGCTTTCCATTTCCATTAAAGCTAATGGAAGTTTCACTACCGATTCCTCCCTCTGCACAACAAAGGCATTTCTGTGCTAGAACACGAGACCTGCGAACCCTACCCACTCCTATAGTCTTTGGAAGCACAGATGAATTTGCAGCAATACAATCCTCCCAGGAATACTGCTCCATAGCCTGGCCAAAGTTGCAGTGGTGTTTCCCATGCTAACTATACACTGCTTGGAAAGCATTTCTCTCCATCCCCATGAAGCCGGCTCCTGCAGTAATCTCTGCTATAGCACAGGGGACAAAGTGAAAGGGCTGAGGGTGAGGGTTTATGGGGCTGTACCACAAACTTCTGCACTAATTTGAATTTGCTTTTGCAACAGAGCCTAATCAAAGGATGATGCATCGGGGTTTGGGAAGCTGCGCCCGGGAAGGAAGGACGTTCCCACCCCACAGAGCTGTCGTGTTTAGCATCTTCCACAACAGACTCAACATTTCAGCAGCACCTGAAGGGACTGTGGAGCATCACCATGCTACTGTCTGCATCCCAGACCTCGCAGTGCTGCAGAGAACTTCTCGTGAATTTGGCTCAAATATACAGAGTCTTTTGAGGAACAGAACCTAAGAAATTAAAAACCTTCAGTATTCATTAAAAAAAGTTATTATATAGCCAGAGACATATATCTGAAACAAAAGAAGTACCTGAAACCTACAGCACAACTTGATATTTGCATTAAAGTATAATGCCAGCGAGAGATGAGAGATGCTGGTTCTGACCAGTGGTGCCTGCTGTTTGGGAGCCCTCAGAAACTTCTCCAAATAGCAGGAGAGCTTAATTTTTAAATGAAGGTGGTCCCATCAGCTGGGTGGTTACGCAAGTGAGCTTGACCGCAGCACTAGACCCATCCATTCTTCTCCTTTAGAGTTTATTTGCTGCTTTAGTGCTTGATTAAAGATATCCTAAATGACTGCAATATGTTCAACGCAAGGATGAAATACAGGATTGAAAAGTCATTAACGGCATACTAATCCCTTAATCTCATTTAGTGCTACTGGAGTAGCATAAAATGCTGTCCCGTACTCACTATTCACTCACAGAATTTTATTTCTAAACCAATTTACAACCAAGATAAATGCAAACAAGTAAATTGTCACTGATGATATTAGCTCTAAGTCAGTAGAAATGCCGGCTAATAGCCTAACAAATTACTGTGAATTCAATTTGATATGCCATACTAATCAAATTGTTTCCTAATCGTCAGAACTAACGAGGCCCAGCTTCCTACGTGTTCAGCCTGGCTTCCCAAGCCCTCCTCTGCCTTGCAGTAACCCCAGTGTCTGTCTCCATCGCATTTGCTGTGACAAATCCCCCCCCCAGCTTGAAGCTACACATCGACCCACATCCTGCTGCCCTTCCTCCAGCGGTGACAAGACCTCAGCATTCCCCACACACCTGTGCTAGGATCAGTGCCAGCGAGGGGTCCTCCTTCCCAACAGCACCAGCCTAAAAACACAATATATACTCCAGATACCCCTTTCCCCCCAAAAAAACAAAGAATATAAGCTTGGAATAGAATATTCCAATTTAAAAGTTACTAAAGTAAACTTATTACTGCAACAGGGTGTGTAATCTTCTCAGTATCAACATGAAACCTCCTTGAATAATGACGCTTACCACTAATTAAACTCCTTCCCACACTAATCCCACAACTCCTCACACATGGGAAACTTCCTCGCCAAGCAGAGTGCCACGACCCCAGCGGGGCCAAGGAAAGCCCATCGCCTGACGAGTGGGAACATTAAACCAGATAAAGTTTAAATGATTTATCTGAAGGCTGGGGCTGCCCCTCTGCAGTCTCCTACTCCCAGCCCTGTGCATCCATCACCTCCACATAGAAGGTCTGGACGGACGGAGGCAGGCGGCGGGAAGGCCGTGTGCTGCTGCACAGACCCTGTCTCCATGAGAAAGGCCTATTTTATTTTTTTTTTTTATATAATTCAGCAGATTTCGTCCCTCTCAGGAGCCGCACACAACTTGTTGAACCGCATCAAAGCGGCTCCGGGCTGACTCTCGCCGGGACTGCTCCTCAGGAGAGCTGGGGGAGGAACCGGGGGAGGGAAAAAATAAAAATAAAAAAAAACACAAAAAGCCCAAACTAACCTAAAAACTGCCCGGGGACCGCGTGGGCCCAGCCCGCCCCGCCGGGCCCAGCACCGCCCGCGGCCCACCCGGGGGACCCGGCCGCCAATGGGGACGGCTGGCACCTCCCGCTGCCCCTCCGAGTCCGTGCAGCCGTCCCCCGCCAGCAAAGACCCCGAACCGCCGGCGGAGCCCCCGGCCCGGTGCCCCTTCCCCGCCCAGGCCCGACCCGGCACTCACCGCCCGCCGCTCCCGTCCTCCGCCCGCAGCCCGTCTCCACGGGCGACCGGAGTGGGCGGCCTGGCCCCGCCCACCGCCTGCGCTCGCCTCGCCCATCCCCGCCCCGCCTCCGGGCGGGAGTGGGCGGGGCCAACCCGCTCCTGGCGGGGCCTCGGGCATCCCTAAAATAAACGTAATACATCGGTGCGCTTGCCTCACCGCGGCCCCCCCCCCGCTTTCCCAGCCCATGGGATACCTGCTTTCACGATAGAAATTGAATTTCCCTCTTTTCTTTTAAGGTATAATGGTATTTTTTGCTGGTGTGACATCACGATGACATAAGCATAGTACATTGCATCAGGGAATTTATACAGCTGGTACTCCGGCGGCAGTGTGTTGGGTGCCTCTTGGTCTGGAGAGCTGTAGCATCTTCCCTGATGAGACTCAGGGACTGGTAGAGCAAGCGTGAACACTTTTAAGAAAGATATTATTGATATTTTAGTTTTTTAACTTTAATTTTTTATTCCTGAGACCGAGTGTGTGCAGCCCCAGGGAGCAGAACATGGGGGACGGGGAGTTTTTACAAAATGCAATGCCCATTCCCAAACCCCATCATCCACCAAACCCCATGGAGACGTGCAGGCGACCGATGTGCAAAGCACCTCTTCCAGATCTATGGGAGATTGCGCAACCAAATCCAGTCTCTCCTGCTCTGAAGGCCCGATTCAGACCTGAAGGCCAGATTCAGACCCATCGACGCTGTTTCCAAAGGGATTGCGACAAGAGCAGTGTGTTCCCCAGGGACTGGAGCAGACCTGGCCCGCAGGGTGCGGTGGCTGAGCATCCTGGACACTGGTCCGGCTGGAGCATTCCTGTGCCCCAGAACCCAGGGACAAGCTGGGCGTCCCACGGGGTTTGCAGGAGCAGGCCTGGCACCTGCAAAGACTTGTCTGCTGCCTAAATGGGTCCGACGTGCCTCTGCTTGCGGGGCTGGGTGCTTTGATGCTGTGAATTGCTGGGGAATAGATTGTCTTCAGAGGCAGAGGAGCGCGTTGATTAACACTTAAATACAGGTTGCTGCCTGGGAACCCACAGGAGCGCTCATTAGATCAGATTAAGTTTGGTCTCAATCTTCTTTTTATACCAGACTCATTGCTGTCAAAGTCCAGGGGAACATGTGAACATTTGGAGTTCAATGTTTCTCCCGTATCTCCTTGGCTATCGGCAGCGATGCTGGGTTTGGACACTGGGCTTCCCCCTCCAAGGGGAGGCCAGGGGCAGCCATGGGTGGTACAGACAGAAGGCAGCCCCACACCCAGCGCCCAAATTCTGCTGCCAGCTCTCACCCGCTCACCTTCCCTGAGAGGGACTGGGCACCGAGACTGGGAAAAAGGAGACGGGAGGAAGGGGAGGCAGCTGGGCGCGAGAAAATGCTGGTCCCATCATGGGGAGAGACAGGGAAGCTGCTGTGCTCATCACTAGCCAACATCAATTTTGTGCAGAGCATGTCCCCCTCAAGGCATCTCGAGCTGCACTCTGCCACGCAGCAGGTCTGAAAGCATCAGGAAAAGCTCTCCTCGCTCTTTTCCGTAGCCGTGTTCTGCCTGACGCCGATGCAGCCCGGCTGTTGCTCTCCTTGGCACAGCCAGGTCTCCATGGATGACGCCAGCCCGTCTCTGCAGCCAGGGTTTGTAGGAGAGGAGGTGGTATGGCCACCCTGCTTGGCTCCTTTTTATTGTGCATCTCCTGCATTATAGCTGGTAATACTTCAGGGCTATAAAGTAAGTGTTGGATGCACTGAAGGACATCATCACACATTATGCCCTGGTGCAACACCCCCCCCCCCCCCCAACCCTTAGGAAAACTGTCAAAAGAGAACGAATTCCTCGTGCAATTGCTAATTAAAAAAAAAGCAAGCCACTTTTCCCTAAGCCAGCCAGCCGGGCCCCGGGAAGCAATGCCCTCTCGTGGGCTAAAGAAGCAGCTACCCACTAATTCAGTTCTAGTCGTGAGCTTAATTAACCAGCGTTAATTACCTACTTGTTGCCTTGCAGTGCAGCTTTCCTAGGCAGTGTGGGGCCATTGCCTGACCTGAGCAGGAGTTTTTGCCGGGGGGTCCTGTCTCACCCCAGCCAGTTTGCCATGCGGGGCTTGCATGCAGCCCCCAGGGGCCACGGGCAAGCGGGGGCCCTGCTGGGCACTGTACTGGGTGATGTCTTGTGTACACAGGAGCACATGCTGCGTGCACTGGAGCATGCACTGGGCACACTGGGAGGGCACGTTGGGTGCAGTGGAGCATGCACTGGGCACACTAGTGTGTGCAATAAGCACAGTGGAGCATACACTGGGCCCATTGTTGCATGCACTGGGTGCACTGGGAGCTGAGGCGTGCCGTGCCCAGGGGTTTGGGCAGGCGCACAGGGCTGGGGGCCGTATGTGTGCATTAGCACAGGTGGCTCCAGCGTGGGGGATGCTCATAAACGCCCTGGGGTTGAACCTGGGCAAGAAGAGCCAAGGCTGGGCTGGTGGGAGGACTGGGGTGGAGGGGTTTGCTAGTGCAGAAAGGTTTGGCAGCATGGGATCTGCCTCAGTCTCCACTGATAAACCCCGTCACACTCAGCTTCAGCTCCGTGTCTGCAAAACAGGGCCCCAGGGAGCTCTTCGCAGCCTGTGCTGGCTCTGCACCCATGCTGGTGCAGGCTCTCCTCCAGCGCATGCTGCCCCACGGCTTGGGCTTGTGCCTTCGTGGCTCGTCCCACAAAGGCTCCTTCGTCCCTCGCCCCGTCCCTCACATGCCTGCGCTGCAGCAGCATCGCCCAGCAGCGGCTGCCCCCGCGCCACCCTCCCCTCCCAGCCATGATAGGATTTGTTGTTCCAACCATTCTTTTGGTGATTAATGAGCTTCGTTTCTTTTTCTCCACTTCCTCTTAGAAAGGGCATTTTTATACGCCATTTTTGCAACTGCTAAACAAATAGTGACTGTATGTCGGAAGAATGCTGCTGAAGCTGGCAGCGGCCCCGGCCACAGGGCTGCAGCCACCCTGCTCCTCTGGGGAGGCAAACGGAGCTGACGTGATGCCAGGTTATACAGGAGTGTTGCATTTCTGCAACGGGCTACGTGCCTCTGCAGCATCCCGCACTCTTAAACGCTTAAAGAGCAAGTTGCACCAAGTGACCATGCATGGGACCAGCCTCGCTGCTCTGACTCCGAGCAACGGGACTGTAAAACTTAAAGCGAGTCTAAATGTCGTATTTTCTCTATTAAACTTGTATTTTCCTTTTCACCAGGGGCTGGATAAAGACTCAGCATGAGGAGATCTCTTGGCTTTCCTTCCTTTTTTTCTGTCCCAGACATTAAAACAAAGGCTGTCTCACCTTTGTCTGAAGTCAGGACTGAGTTCTTCAGATCTGCAGTGATACAAGCACAGTTTTTCCTTTCTCCTCCAAACACAAATATATATATATATATATATAAAATGTTTATTTTATTAGTGTGTATTAGAAGAGTGTATTAAGACTAGAGCACCCATGCTATTAAAGAGCCTTTGCTTCAAGAGCTTACCTGCTTTCCACCTTTTGTCCACTCAGAAGGACCATGGGGAGACGCAGGGAGATGAAATGACTTTCCCATGGACACGACACAGATCAGTGACTGAAACTGTTTGAAGGAAACCCATGAAAATCTTCCCCTCAGCCAGGCCAGTGGTGCGGCATCCGCAGCCCATCATCCTGTCTTAGCCTCGCTCTTACCTGCCCTTCTGACCACAGACACACGTGAGGAAGACGACACAAAGCAAAGCAGCGGTTTGCTTTGCAGCTTACTTTTCACACATCTTACACCTGTATTTCAACCTAGCCTATTGCAAAAACTTTTTTGTTATTTGATTCTTTGATTTTGCTCCCCTTAACCCATAGCAAAGTGTGTGAACATTGTTTTGAATGTGAGGCATTAGCAGCAGCCCACGCCTGTGGGATTCGGTGCAGTAGCCAGGGTGTAATCCTGTCCACCACGATCATTTATCTTTGCTGAACTCTCATTATTTCCTGTGTAACAAGGTTTAGAGTTCAGCCAAGGGACATACTGCAATAACATAAACGTGGAAGACAGAAGATCTGGTCTCAGCATGCACTTTGGCCATGCTAAAGCAAAGGCAGATTTCTTCGACATGTTTGATACTGCTGCTCCTTTCTGCCTTGGATGCACTGTAGCCCATTCCAGGGATGACTGAGAAGATGCTGAAGCTCTAACGCATCGCCAGCCAGGCATCACCAGTGTCCTGACAGTGAGGTGGGGTGGGTTTCACCAAATGAGCTGAGGGGTCTTTCCCAGCTGAATTGTGGAAACCTCTGACGCAGGAGAAAAATAGCCAAATCACTCCCCGCCCTAATGACCCTCCAGTGCACGTGAAGCAAGGGTGGGTGGGTTAAAGGAGTGGAGCCAGCACTATGGGAAAGGCAGAGCTTCACCCACGCCCATGGGAAAGGGGCAGCACTGGAGCCTGCCCAGCAGCTGGCTCCCAAACGCCATCACCCAGCAAAGCCTATTCCTGGGGACCGCCTGTCTCTCACAGAGCCATCCTAGAAAGGTCAGCCACCTTTTTGCCCAGAAGTGGTTCCTCGTGCCCCAGGGAGGCTCCGAGCACCCTGCCGGGAGTACGTGCTTGCCCACCAGAGCCCAGTGCTAAGGGATGCCGAGCAGCAGTGACCACAGAGGATGCTCCCAGCACCTCAGGGCACTTATGCTGAAAAATGATCGTACATGGAACATACGGTGCACAACCAGCTGAAGAAGAGAAACAGCAGCAGTTGCATAAATCTCTTCTTAAAGGCAATTAGTGGAGCTGCTGTTGGCAGGAGCGTTGCAGAAAGCAATGAGCATGCAGCTCCCAAATAATCCTGTTTCAGAGGTGAGCGTGTTGCCTCTTCCCTGCCAGGGAACGAGACACGGTGTTTCACGTGATGGAGAGGCAGCAGACCTTGAAATGAAAAGTAATGCGTGGTTGCAAGCAGCTAATAACTTCTGGGGTGCCCGGAGATGCCACGGGCACAGCTGCAGTCAAGGGGGAGACCTGCAGCCTCACCGACAGCATCGTGGAAAATCAGCATTAGCCTCATGTTCGCAGCACTGGACGAACAGTGCCCGAAGGTCAAGTGCGTCATCCCAGGGGTAAGGATGCACAAAGAGAAATAAAGTGATTTTTTTTCCATCCAGTTGACCAAAAGCCAACCCAAAGGCTGCCAGCAGTGGGGCTGGCCTCTCCAAGGACAAAGAAGGAGTTTGCCTTTGTGCCGAGGTGGGGTCAGTCTGAGCCCCCAGCGCAAGCATGGTGCTGGGCTGCTGTGCACCCACGCAGTGCCCGTGTCCAAAGCTGTATTCAGTGGGAGTTTGTTCTAAATCTGACACTTTTTATGATGCATTTTGACTTTAAGCATTCATCATTTTGTAACAAAAACTTATTTTGTCAGAAAAACATCAGCTAGGTGCCTTGCTCTGACACTACCACGAGCAAAAATGCTTTCCTGAACCTGCAGCTCAAAATAAGGTGCTGGACATGCTAGCGGTAGTCAGCAAAAAAGAAACACCAATACCCTGCATAAATTGCCCACTTCTTTTGCAAGATGCCCAAAGAAGTCAGCATAGGGGTCCAAGCTGGCCAGGCTGGCAGATGCTGCAGCCGAGCCCCTGGGCCCAACCATTGCCCTTCTTCTGGCAGGGAGGATGGAGCAGGCAGGAGCCAGGCAAGAGCAGGCACAGCAGAAAATCTCAGTTCTTACCTTTTCCTCCTCACTAGGAAATCCTAAAAATTGTGTCATGTCCCCCCAAAAAAACCAGTGATTTTTCCCCAGGATCTGTGCAGAACAGGAATTTTGACTCAGTGGCTCCACTGAGCTTGTACTTAACTAGTAATACACAGAAAAATGATCCTGAAATAGCTGAGAGCAGGCTAGAGCTTGCTCCTGGGTTAGGTGCTGGCGTGGGGCAGAGGTGATTGTTGTGTCTTTTGGGAGGAGGGTGGTCCCAGCTATCCTATGGGCTTAGCTCACTGGGCATGAAGTCCAGAGTAATAGTTACAGAAAGGTACTTTATAAAGAAACCAGACAGATGTGCACAGCCAGCAGTCAAGAAAGGTTTTCTCTAGAGCAGAAGAGTAATCAAATTCTGCGTAGACATGCGGGGAAGGAGAACCGGAGGTACAGGAGACAGCACAATGTAATTTACAGGGCAGCCATCCCTCATCGCTCCTCTGTGCAGGGGTCAGAGCCTGCACCTGTGACCGTGGTCCCCAGCCAAGAGCGGTCCCTGCTCCCTATCACTGTCCCTGCCCTGTTAACAGCTGGTGTTCCCTCCTGTGATGGTCCCTGCCCTGTTAACAGCCGGTGTTCCCTCCAGTGACGGTCCCCATGCCCCGCTGAGCTGGGGGACACCCATGCCGCCGCCAGCTGGCTCTGTCCCATCCACCCCGGCACTGCGCTTTCTTGCATCTGCAGAGCAAAGCCTGAATTAATGAGCAAAAAAAAAAATCAATATCTTGGCTGTTTTGTTGAATAGACTCTGCTAAAGGAGAAAGACCAAGAGAGAAATATTGCTCTTCACCTCTCCCAGCCAGCTCCAGCACGGAAAAGGGCAGGGGGTTCAGCCCACGGAGAGATCTCCAGGGAGGGCCAGCCAGGGGAGGGGGCACCAGCACCTGTGATGCTTGGGGAAGAGGGTCAAAAAGGTCCCCCAGTCCCTTCTGGCAGCAGAAAATGGATAAAGGGGCAAGAGCTACCGGCCAGCTACAGCGTTGTCGGAGGAGAAACCAGAGCCCAGGCTCCCCTGGCTTTGCTACCTCTGCTCGCCCACCCATGTCCCGAGGAGCCAGCCCCTGGCAATACGGTCTGAACTCACCCTATGCTTATTTTCCCTCACTATTTATCATGTATTTTTTTCACAAATGAAGGAGTATCACACTTAAATCCCCATCCCCAGGTGGGTGGACTCAGCCTTCCCCAGAAAAGGCTGTACAAAAGGAATTACCCTGTCCTGTAAGAAAACCACACCGGTTTACATCGTGCATGCTACAAGAGCAACTGGCACCACACTGCAGACTGAAAACAAGCAACAGCCAAAAATTGCCTGATAGGGCTGTAAGCTTCCCATGCTCCATGTAACTGAAATCCTCCAACTGCAACATCACATGTAAAGAAAATGGAGGCCTGTTAGATTTCTCCAGACATTCACAGTTTGATAGACTAGCTGAATATATTTCAAATTGCACAACCTGCTTTCCTTTAAGGGTGTATTTCAGTACCCACAGCACTGGCAGGCACACCATGGAGATGTCTCTGGGCCAGCTGCTTCTCACCCCATCCGTGTCCCGTGGGCTGAATCCAGCCAGGACCACAACCCTGCCCCGGCTGCTGCTGGGGGCGGCCGTGCTGGGCACCCCTGGGAAGGGCTGTGCCAGGCAGCACCCTGGGCTGTGCTAAGGCTGTTTCAAGCAGTAATGAATGCAGCAAAAAATATTAGACACCAAATATCCTTCTGTTACTCATGACTCACATAATGGACAAACACCAGCCACATTTCAGCATCCTCTTTCTTGTGTGCAAAGACTATTTTTTCACCTAAAAAAGAGCCTAAAAAATCAATGTCTGGAATTATGCCTGTAGAAAAGAGTAATTTCTTACAGTCAATAGAAATATTTTCCATTTTTGAGTCACATTCTGGCTAATCTTTCCAGATAATCAAGAAATCGGCCAATCTCCCTGTTCCAGCTTGTCCAGCTGGTAAAGCATCTGACAGCAGAAATAGCTGAAACAATTTGAGCACAAACATCCCCTTATTTATTAATTTTCTTCCCCTTTCCTTTTGTGGGCTTTACTTTGTAGAAATGAAATGTCAGGACTGCACAGGGGCAGACCTATGTCTTGCAGCTCTGGTGTGCTGCTCCTTGGAGGCAGAGGGAGCATATTCAATTACCTCCTCACCTCCATATTAATTTCAGCAAGCCTATATGGCCCTATATAGGGCTGAGCATTTTGCAGAGGTAGGTTTTATCTGCTGGCCGGGGTCTGCTCCATCCCCTGCCCACCTGGGATGCTCCAAGCTGGCGGCAGCAGTGACGGCCGCAATGCAGCCAAGAGCTGTCTGCTCAACAGCAGCAGGACATGGGCAGCCAACGGCAGCTGAAGAAGCCTCTTCATCACTCCCTTCTCAGACGAGACCTCAGTCTTGGTCCAGGGACTCCACTGGATGGACGGATTTTTGCCTCCAAGGAAGGATTTTCACTGCCTGGGTGTGAGCTGCTCATCCCTCACCTGCCGGGAGCCCACAGGCAGCCTGAGGCAGATAACGGGATGCAGGGTTTGAAGAAAACCATGTAGCAACAAAGGAGAAACCACAATGTAGGGGAGAAGAGCCTTCATATGTCCATCCTTAGATATTTTTAGTCTGAAAAGCATAAATGCATCACTGAGATATAAAAAGAAAGCTCCCTGCTGCTCCCTGTGCTGAACTCCCCAGAGTTCAGTGCAGTGCTCTGCCTGCTTCCCACCCTGGTCAGATGCTCGCTCTATGGCAGGGTGGGAGCAGGGACTTTCAGGGGGTGGAAGGGAGCCCAATTAGGAAAGGAACAGCCTGTGCTCACCCACTTGCCCGCATGACACCCCAGCACAGCCCTCTCTGTTCGGGGAGAGGGGCAGACGATCCTGCTGTGGGAACAGCCTGGATGCTGGTGGCAAACAGCAGCACGTTCAACCATCCCTTCTTTGTGGGCAACGGAAACACGGGCACGATGCAGCGTACATGCATAAGCTTTTCAGATACTGATCCTTGGAAAAAAAAAACCAAACAGTAGAATTAAACAGAATAAATCTGTCAGATATGACTGATTTCCTCTTGCATTCATCTGGGTGGAAAAACAGGATGCATTTTTAAAAGGAGAGTCTTCATCAAGATACATGTTACATCCTTGCCTGTACTGTCATTCTGGGTAAAAAGGAGCAACTTCTTCTGTTCTCCACTGGGAGAAAAAGGTTTTGATTTCTGCTGGCCAGCTCTCCCCATCTGGCTGTGCTGCCTCTTGGTGTCAAGGATGTGATCGTGCCATGGCACTGTGTCACACTGCTGCATATCCTGAACACGTCCTACCCTCCTCTCTCATGTAAAAAGGGCTGCAGGAGGTACTTGTGGGCACCTACAGCCCACTCCTGCACTGCTGGAGGCTCAGCCCCAGGAGGCACGGGCTGGGTAGAGCTCGCCCAAAGGCTTTGCTGAGCAGTCAATGTTGATATTTACTGGATTCTGCATATTCCTTGTTGACAAACTGCAAACCCAACACCCACGCCTCTCCTGGGTAACCCGGAACACTGCTGCACACTCAGGTTCCTCAGCCTTGGCTATTGTTATGATGTTGACATGTTTTATTTTAGTCTCACCTCTGGATACAAACAGCTGTCACCTCAGAAGTGCCCTTCCCGAAAGCAGAGGTGAAAACAAGACTCTTACTGACGCTCAAGATGCAGAGCTTTTACTTCTGTGCTGCTCAGATGTTTTAGCACTGGGGCAGTATTCACAGCTGTATGAAAACCATCTCCCTGTAGCTGGAGGAGACACCATGGGCTCAGCTGGTGAGATGCAGGGGTCTCATCATGGATGTGTTAATAATACATCATTATCAGTAAAATGTTTTGAATTTTACTTGGAAAAGGTGGTCATGGGAGGGTTCACAGAGAAGCTATCTTACAACAAATCAACTGCATTTGCCATCTCCTCAAGTCAAGGAGCAAGTTCTCAGCACAGGCTGACGAGAAGCGATGGCCATGGTGGTCCCCCCATGACCACCTTTTCCATGCAGCTAAGGACCAAGAGGCAACAGGAGGGTTGCAGGAGCAGTTAAGACTTCCAGTTTAGACTTGCTAAAAATCTGAAAAGAATAGACAGCAGCAAATCAGACTGGACAAAGCAGACCAAGCCAGACCCCACACTTGCTGCTGCTGCGCCAAGCCATGCCAGTGAGGCAAGGCTCTGCCACTGTGGGACATCGCGACCTTGCGCAGAAGAAAAGCAACCATGCCAAGGCAGTGCTGGTACTTGGGTCTTTCCCTCCTTTCTCCACTCCTCCTGTTCTTTGCATTATTAGATAAATGTTCAAAAGTGGGGAAAAAGGAAACAATCAGGTGTAGCAGTGCTAGCCTAGCATGCAGCAATATCCATTAACTAGGAGGCTGCAATTAGTTTTAAGCAGTCTTTAGCATTTTCATTAGCTCTTAGATGCTTTTGACGTGCTTAATTTACACCACAGAAACTGCAGAAGATGGCAGATGATGATTAAGATGCGCTTTTACTCTTCTAGAATGCACCAAGTACCTTGTAGCTACAGACCATGCATATAAAGCAATATTGCTTATTATTCGGAGCTGTTTGTTACATTAATCATGTGCCAGCTTTGCTCTGGGAAGAGGTATTAGAATATAGCAATATTCTGTCTGCTTGTTTTTAAAATATGTGTGGGTGGACACTCCAGCTACTGCTCACATTTTTCTCTTGCAAGTCGCAGAAGAGCCGTTCGTGATTCTCCTCCCTGGTATTTTCTCTTGACACTAATTTTGTTGGTCAGACTCAGGAAGGAAGCTGCCTCAAGCCAGTCGACAAGTGTTGCATGGACAGAATCAGTATTACTAATTGAGAAATGTTTTAATTTCTGGACTGCAGAGAGGAAACCTTGGAACAGCTTTACAATGAAAGGTGCTGTAATACTTTTCCTCCAGCAAAGAAACAGAAGGCCTGCAGTGCTATTATCTCTGTCCATTAAAACACTTCTGATTTGACACCTTCTAGCCTGAATATTGCTTAACAGGTACTCAGAAATGCACTGCAATGCTGTTTCTGAAAATTATTTAAGAGCTCTACAGTAGTAGAAAGCAAGTAATTGATTTTCAAGAGCAAAATTTGAGCCAAGCTTTAAAGCAAGCTTGAGATTCTGAAACGCAGATTTAAGGAAAATCTGCATTAACACTCCACTCATTCCATGTTGCTTCCAACTTAAAGCAGCTTCTTGGTGGAGAAACTGAAAGACAGGGTTAAATTATTGCTGTAAATACATACCTAGCTGGCCAAAGCTAGGAACTGCCAGTCCTCATTAAGTCCTGAGACAGAGGGTAGCAAGTAAACGCAGTGACTTTGCCTGGAATGTCTTAGCCTTCACCCAGCCACCCAGGCTACCAACACGTCTCATGGTTCATTCAAGACGTTGCACAAAGAACTTTTACAGTCAACTGTGTTCACCTCGTGATCCTGGAAAGATGTTATGCAGGCATTAATAGCAACTCAACAAGTTGTATCAGCATCTTCCATGACCTTGTCTCACCACATCTGAACTTGTGAAGAACATTTCAGAAAAACAGTGAGTTCTGAGATTGAATGAAGTTTGATTGAATGAGAAAAATAAAATAAAATACAAAATTAAAAAAAAAAACCACCTACTTGAGAAATAGTGAGTTACCATCCTGCTTGCCAGATACAAACAGTGTGTCAAGGCATGTCTCCAAGCTGAAGAGTTTACAGGATGCATAAATAGCTCCATAAAAAAACATGTTGTCACTGCCTCATGAAAAAGAATGCTGTTGGCAAACATCAGTTAAGGACAAAGCCTGTAACATAATACAGGAGCTGTACCAGAGATCAGAACTACTTGTTTACTCCAGACAAATGATTTTACCTGAATGTCTTTCACAAGAATATCTTCTGTTGTTAAAAAAAAAAAAAAAAAAAAAGACCTGTTCACTTTTTAAAACTGCACTTATTCAAAAGAGGCTAAAGCATTTACTTCCAACGTATACTCCTTACACTACAAAACACTTTAATCCTTAAAGGAAAATCATTATTCCTTTAATTCAGCAAAATGCTCCTACATGAGAAAAAACTTAAGGATGTGTGTAATAAACCCTTCAAATGGCACCTGTAAGAGGCACCTATTACTTCAAGTACGGTTTTAGGAAAGACTCACCCATCAGTCCCTAAAAACAATGGATCTTCAGCTATTCTCCAGAGTTAGTCTAAGGGCTGTAATTCTACAGCTATGCCATCGCTCCAGAATAATGTTAGCCCAAGACTACTGGTTGTAAAGAGCACAAGAGGGACAGCCAGTGGCATCGTCCCAGCACACACAAGCCCACCAGATCCTGGTTATGAGGAAGCAGGTCCGAATACAACATTTAGGAAGTAACATTCATTTACAAGTGGAATGTGGCCACTGTTTCATAACAATTAACGAGCATCCCCAAGCAATATGGTATTTTTCACTGTTACTAACTATAGCCATTCTCTACATAGCTCCCTGGAAGACTGTGAAGATATTGCCCTTTAATTTAGATTTGTATGGAACTTTTAATAGCCAACATCTTGACAGGCATCAGTTCAATTAAAATAAAGTTCCCTTCTTGTAAGAATGATAGATTACACACACACAAAACCCAGACTAGTTCAGTTTATATGGAAACAAATACGCAATTTATTTATTAATACAGTTTCAATTTACAATACAATTGATCTAGCACACCCAAAACATAGATGATTTACACAGCATGAAAGGCGGCCACAATAGGTGTCACTCATTCCCAGTCTGCTCTAGGCTGCCAGTCTGGGACTTGGGGTGCTGATGCCCCCACACCACTATCCTGCATCACCAGGAGCACCCAAGCAGTCCGAGCACTCCATCGCCCACGCAGTCCCATGGGACGTCCTCTTGTAGCCACCAAAGGCAGCTTGGGGGATCTGCCAGTGATTCTGCCAGGTGCAGGGGAGGGACTGAGCCTGTTTTGTTCAGTTAGTTGTGCCTTGTGCTCTGCCAGACACCAGTCCTCAGTGATCTCCATACCACGTACAGGGAAAACACCGCAGTGATAACGATACATTACAGAACATCTTGGCTGTGTGAATAATCACAGATACACACTGCCCTGCCTTTGCACAGGCATCTCCATGAAGGCAGTGGGAGTTGTAGAGACATTATTAGGTCTCATGACATTTTAAAAATGCTTAAATATAAAATGTCTTATAGGGGTTTCAAAGGCTGGAACGGAACTGAAATAGTCTTTGCAATAACTGCCAGATGCTAAAAACAACCCACAGAGAAGCATTGCATAACTGCTTGGAAATGAAAGAACAGAGATATCAAAATCCAGGCACAAAGTTAGAGAGGAAAAAGCAAGAGTTACTTTCAAGCAAAGCCATTATGGCTGATTCTACAGCCGCCCTTCAGCTTGACTCACCCCTGACTGCAACAGAAGTGAAGGTTACACACAGCAGTGGCACAGAGGACTACACCAGCCAGCACAGGAAGCTTGCAGGACCTGCGGGATATCATCTCCAATAAGAAAAATCAGGTGTAGAGCCTTTGTATCAGCTTGGCAAATGCGCACTTTATTTTGGCAAGTAAGGATAACATTTCAGTCAGCACCGAACGCTCATGCAGAACTTGCTTGGTTTTCTGAAATCTTAAGTAGTAAGATTTTCTGCTGAATCAAATGGCATGAGGGTTCCAGCTGTAACTGGGGCAAACTCCCCTGGCACACATGGAGCTAACCAACCCCTTATGTTTGTGTAGGAACAGCCTGAGGAGATAGAAAAGCAGCTCACGGACAGACACAGGAGACAATGGAGCATCAGGAGCCAGCACTGATTGTAAGAGTTTTTCAAATATGTGAGATACTAACATGGCTTTGTGTATTAGCCTGCAACACATGAACAAATAATGGCTGAGAGAACAGGCCCTTCTCTAGCATCTTGCATAGAAAACCAGCAGTTAATAGACACTAATACTTTCAAACTAAGGAAGGGTACATACTTTCCAGCATCTCCTGTTCCATATTTTGTTCATCTTCAACAATAAAATCATTTCACTAGAAAAATGCTATAAAAAGAAGCAACTCCTCTCTCCCATGTCTCTTGGGTCAAGACTATGTTGCTGTGTAAAAATCAAATCTACAGTGCAATACTGAAGTCCTTACAGTCTTCTGCTTGGACTAATACATACACAAAGTAGGAGATCTACGGCATAGGCTGATAGCAAATACTTGCACTTATTTTCTTGAAATCTTTCTCAACCATGCACTGCAGATGAGGCTCATCATGCTTGTCTCTTATTAACAATAGCCAAAAAAACCCCAAAAGCTGGGGCGGAGTGGGGTGGGAGGTAGACAAGAGATAGGCTAAGCCCATGTGTCCAGTCCTTTGATTTGTGGGAAGTGTTCGCTAAAAGTTTCTGTCAGAGAGGAGTTTGCTTTAAACATGCAGCTTCCAGGCGTAGATGTTTCTTCCTGAAGCAGTGTTACCTGAACTGACTTGTCACAAGCCTCAGCTGAAACCTGTGTAACTTGGATGAAATAAAAGAGGGGGGGGGGAAAAAAAATACCTAAGGGAACTCCAGGAAGATTGTGAAAGTAGCTTCCGCCACATGCAAAACCAGACTGACAGTTGAGAAAGGCAAAATGCCAGGAAAACCAACCACTACATCAACTAGTACTTAAAACAGCCTAATTACCTTCATGAAGGAGGCAGCTCTTGCTTAAGGATGCCAGGAATCACACCTGGATTTGGAGACAGAGCAGGTGGAACCTCCTACCCCAGCGAACAGGGGAAGTCAGAGTAAAGGGGGGGAAAAAGCAAACAGCCTGATTATATGCAAGTATAGCTTTAATCACTCACAGAACTGCAGAAGTCTCAGGAATTGCATAGCACACAGGAAAATCTAACTTTTACCATGAAAAAAAATGCATCTTGGGTAGGCAAGCCAGTCTGTCGGCCAGAAATGTAAGCATCTGGAGCCACATATACATTCATTTGCAGTGCAAATGCCTAGCTTTGTTAAAGATTCGCTCTAGTCAACAGATTCCTGCAAACAATTTTTGAAGTATACACATCATAGATACCGTGATTTCTTTCAAGCTAATAGGCTGTAAATACTTAAAAACTAGCATGTACTCACAGGCATAAAGTTCTGTAAGCTTCTTGCATTAAAAACTTTTAGTCACATGTAATTGCTAACATTGAACGTTTATTACCTTAAAAAAAATACACATGCAGAAAGCCATCCTCTTTAAAACCAACGCATAAAATAATCCAGCAAAGATTTTAGAGAAAAGCAATAGCCCTATAAGGCATGGATTTGTCTGAAACCTCCAGCAGAAATGTATTTTCTGCGGGAGTCCATGCTCCAATTACACCATGCAGTGGTGTGAGTCCAGCCAAAGTCTATCACATAACAGAGCACTTGCCTTGCAGTTTGTCTTTCTTTTTCTGCTGCTTGGATTTCTTTCCGTCCACCTGGAGACTGACAGTTCTCCTCTTCTCCAGATTCAAGAGCTCCTGGAAGAGCTCCTGCACATTGTAGTTCATTTTGGCTGATGTCTCCATAAAGGAGCACTTCCACTTGCTGGCTAATGCTTGCCCCTCGCTGGCATCCAGCTCCCTCTGGGTCTCATCACTTTTGTTACCCACCAACATTATTGGGATTTTTTGGATGTCCCCTTTAATCTGACAAATCTCTTCAAAGATGGGCTGAAGATCTTCCATAGACTGCCTGCTGGTGACAGAGTACACCAAGATGAAAGCATGCCCTTTGGATATAGACAGCCTCTGCATAGCAGGGAACTGATGGCTTCCCGTGGTGTCTGTAATCTGAAGGGTGCAGATGCTCTTATCACAGCTGATTACCTGCCGGTACGTATCTTCGATTGTGGGGATATAGGTTTCCCTGAAAGTTCCCCTTACAAAACGAAGGACCAAGGAGCTTTTGCCAACCCCTGCGGCTCCAAACACAACCACCCTGTAATCATTGCTTTGTTCAGGCATGTTTGCTGTGCTGCGATGCAAGTGAAGATTTTAACTGAAAAAGCCCAAGTTCTTCAAGTTTACACACCCCTTTACAGAGGTGGCCTGCGGAGAAGGGAGGGGGAGGGGGCAAAAGGGAAAGAGAGGAGCAAGGGGAGAGAAAGAAATCGTTCACACCATCTCGGTAATTTTACGGTTCGTTATTGAAATAAGCAATTAAATAAGTCACTCCCCTCCCATCCTTTTTTCTTGCGTTAAAGAGAAATAAACCACTATCCCCCCAGGCATCCATCCCACGCACACTTAACGTTATGAGAAGTGAAAACGAATTCACCTGTAGCCATCAGCTCCACCGTCCAGCGAAACGAGACTAAAATCGCCTACCACCAGCGGGGAAGCTCTGCCACCTCCGGCCGAAGCCCCGGCGCTGCGGGGAGGCTCGGCTCGGCTCCGTGCCTGCCTCCGCCTCCCTCCTCCTCCCCCCGGCCTGCGGGGAGCTCCCCCACTCCCGCTCGGCGCCAGCGGGCAGGCAGCGGTCCCAGGGCCGTTGCCTTTCTCTCTCTTCCCATATGCTCCATCCCCCCACTGCCTGTGGGGGCCCCCGAAAGCGGCAGGAGCTGCCGGGCTGGGAGCGCCCGGCGCTGCGGCGTCCCTGACGATGGATGGCAGCTACCGCAGCGGGCTGTACCGCCTCCCCGGCCGGAGCGCCGCGCAAGCGGCCGGGCGGGACACCGCTCCGGGGGCCCTGCGGGGCTGCCCCTCCGGGCCCTCACGTCCGCTGCGGGCTCCGGGCAGGGGACCTGCCTGCCCCTATGCCTCAAAAGCACCATAAAAATAAATACACAACCAACACAACAACCTGAATCTGGTCGTTACAGCTGTTGGAGCCAAGTTTTGGCGCTCTATCCCTCTAATTCCATGCACAAATAAACTCGAGCCTCTTTCCCTCCGTCGTCTCCCAGCACCTCCCTCAGCCCCCTGCACCACAGGACCCCCCCCCGGCGCTGACAGGCCTTGCCGGCTTTCACTTAGCCTTCAGGCTCCCGAGCTCACGTTCAGGGCTGGTTGTGTTTCAACACTTAAAATACGGGTCAGCTTTCCACCCCCGCTGCCATTAAAAGCGGCAGGGATGACCTGAGGTACTCCTGCAGCCCTCCCCCAGAGAAGCCACCAAACCTTTCGGGCTACGGCCGCTAAGGTCCACTACTTTGATTTGGCTCCATCACACTGGCAAATAAAAGAAAGAGTTGCATTTCACAATCACAGGTTGTATTTCTCCTCATTTATGAGAAATTTCTCCAAAACACTGTCTCTGAACACACTCTCTTAAGGCAGACCGGATCAGCAGTACGGATGCTGATCTGTCAGTGCCTGACAGCAGAAGGCGTCCATGTCCCCGCTGCTACGCCTCCAAAACGGCCCGGGGCCGAGAGAGCCGGGCCTACAGCTGCTGCTCCCGCCGCCCTCAGCTCCGCTCCCGCCGCCCTCAGCTCCGGTCCCGCCTCGGCGCCCCCTCGCCCCGCTCCAGCCCAAGCCACCTCCCTAGCCGCCGCCGCCATGGCAGCCGCGCGGCGGCAGGCGGCCGAGCGCAGCCCCTTCCCCGGCTCCGCCGTGCTCCCCGCAGGGGCTTCCCGGTAGTGGAGCCCCGCTGAGGCGCGGCCCGGGCCCCCCCTCACGCCCTAAAATGGCTGCCGGCCCCCGTGGAGGGAGCTAAGCACCGCCGACCCCCGGGCTCAGGGCTGCCACCCCCAGTCACACCCCGGCAAGGGGTCTGGCTCTTGGCAGCCCCCAAACCTGCTCCTCTAGAGCCACCCACCTGCACCCAGAGAAGGGCCACACCAACATCCACCCCAGGGACTAGGCCTGGCCTGTTAGTGGGTTAATATGGACATCTTAATTGGCCAGCTGGCAATGGCAAACCACCACAGGAGCACTGCAGTGCTGTCTGCCTTTGCTGGGCACGCTGGCAGCAGAGAGCAGGAGGGCTGGAGGGCACCAGCCTTGGAGCAGAGGTTCAACAGTTGTCATGTTGACAGGCGCGATTTGTTTAGCCCCAATTTCTGAGGAAGCCAGTCTCAGCTTGTACTAACAGCAACATCTCCCACCGTGACAATTAAAACTATCCCTGTGTCTGACTGTGACTGGGAGGGGTGTGCTACATTGCCTGGATGAGAATTCTCTTTTTTTCTCTAGAATGGGTTTTTTCCTGAGCATGACCTTGGGCTTGGACCAGAACTTCCTGTCTGTAAGTCTGCAAAAAGCTGTGGGTCCGTGGATGACTGTCGGGTAGTCAGCATGGAGCTGAGCAACTTCGGGGGAGAGGACAGTCCCTGGCCAGCACGCTTGGGCAAGGCCCTGGGAAAGCTGCAGCCGGGGCTGGGAAACAAGGAATACGCCAATTTTAAAATGTTACTAAAGGGCATTTGTGGTGCTCTGCTGCCGAGACGTTTAGCAGGAAGAGAGCGAGGGGGACAAACATCCCTGTTAAGAGCTCAGCTCCGACGGGGAGACTTGAAAATGGGGGTACCCTTGGCCAAGGGGTGTCTTCAGGGTCTGGCTATCTTGTCTGTAACTCTTATGCTGCCCAAGACAGGGGTGTTTAAGAAACCCTTTTGCAAAGCTTCACCCTTTTATTGTTGTTGTTACAGTTAAACTACAGCAGGACAAACTCCTCAGCCGAAGAGGCTGGTACACCTGCCTGAGGACCTCCCTGTGCTGCCGACCTCAGGAGGGGACGGTCCAAAGCTCTTTCCCCCTCACAGAAGTTGTAACTGAAAATGTGGTTAAAGACAGTGCCATAGATGTTTCCCCTGATTCTGTGGGCCAAAGCACCTGGTTTGGGGAATAACAGCTCTAAAAGGGGCTAATAAAATGCTTCTGAAAGCCTACAGGAACGTGGTTCTCCTCAGCTTCTCCTGCAGACCACCTGCCCTTCCCTGGCCTCCCGTCCACCCCAATCACACACGTTTCTGCGTGGCCCTATGGTGGCATGTCCTGGACAGCAAGCTTGCCTGCTCCGGGCTCCTGCTCCTCCTGTGCTCCCCATGCAGATTGGCAGTGACTGTCGCTTTCACAGGCTAAACTCTCTAAGAAATAATTGCTTATCCCAACACATGATGCTTAATAACCTGTGGTTTCAAAAGCCATAATTACATCCTCGTCACAGAAGGGCGATGCTGCTGCTTGCAGTCTGGGATAAGCATGCAAGCTTCTGGCTGGGGCAGGCTCAGGTCTGTAAGCTGAAGAGTTAAGTCTCTTTGGGGGCATTTGTCACAGCCCTTCCTAGAAAGCTTGCGGAATCACTCGCTGGTGGGACTTTGCTCTGCCACATTGACACCAACGGATCCAGAGCAGTTGGAAGCAGCCATAAAAGCCAAGTGGAGGAGGTTAAGGTAGCCTGGATTTGAATCCTGCTGATGACTTACACAGTCATGAAATTAATACAGTAACTGAAAGAGGAAAGACACATGTAGCCTATATATTGGTGCAGCTTGTAGAATAATTACAAAGAACAATTCGGCAGCGGTGGGAGCCTGTTTCCCCCAGCGGGGATGTAGGCAAGGAGCTGTGCCATTCCCTGTGCAGACCAAAGGCGAGTGGCATTATTTGAAGTCCGAGGCTTGATCCCTTGGCTGCTCCCCAGCAGTTTGCCCCCGAGGCTCCCTGCTTCCCCGCAGCCTCTCCAGCGCCAGGGTTGCCTTTGGAGTGCAGGCAGCTGTAGGGCATACTGTGCACGGCGCGGTAGGAGAGGGAGGGAAGACCTCCATGACGGAGGACGACCTTGGGAATGCAATTGCAGGTGCCTGGCAAGTTAAAAGCTCTATAAATCTGCTGCTTCTTGTGGAGAAATGTGTTGGTGTGAGCATGGCCGCATGTGCAACAGGAGCTCACCCTTTTCTCGAGGCCTGTGAATAGTTTTCATTCTTCCTGATGCTGGACGAAGTTTTTGCCCACACCAGTGCCTGCCTTATTGAACGTGTGCCCATCTTTGTCTGAGCAGCAACTCGGGAAGAGCAGATCTGTGCCAGGAACCAAACTGGCTTTGCATGAGGAGGTGGTTAGCGCTGTGACCCCTTCCCCGACAGTGCAGCAGCAGCTCCAATCCCCCCACGGCTCACGTGCTGCTGAGAAACTAAGGAATAACAACTGAGCATCTGCAGATAAGACAGGGACACGTTGGTACTGCTGCTAATTAGCCAGCCACAGCAGGGCTGCGCCATCCCACATCACCACCTGGTAAGTTCAGAATCCATCGGCACAGGCATGTCCTTGTGTCAGGCTCTGAGACTGCTGCTCATGTATTAGCAGGTGAATTTCTGAAGGCTGGAGAGGCAATGCTTCCCTTTCCATGTAGTCTCTCCTTACTTTCAGGAAAAGAAAACAGTGGAAGGCTCCTGGCGGCATTGAGAAGCTTTCCTGCCTGTTTCTCCTGCCCTGTTTGCCCTCATTGTACTTCCACATCTCTTGTCTTTCTGCTGTACGTTTTTAGCCCACTAAAAATTAATGCATTTCATGAACTATTTATGCTTGGGGTCATATCTGGATTAAATACAACCTGGTCACGTCCTGACTTCTGGTGGCCCCAGTTCTTTCCCACTGCACATGGACACTTCAGTAGAAAACTTAGTGGCTGGCCCACCCGCAATATTGTAGCGTCTGTTACCAAGCCTGCATCTGCTGTGTGGAAGGCTACTGCGGTGATATCATTCCTATTTGTGTTGCTATCTCTTAGTTAAGCACTTAAGCAATTTCTGTCTGTAGCCAAATCTCACTTGGGACGCACAACAGCACCTAAAGTGTTAGTGAGCACTTGTGGAAGAAACATTTCTCAGTCCTTCCCCAAGCTTATTCTTCCAAAACCATTTGTGGTTTTCCACATTATCATTTCTTATTTCTTTGATACTTGCTGCCTCACCAACTCATGGTATTCTCCCATCTATTTTGAATCCACTTCTGTCCTTACTGAGCAGCCTTGTAATGCCTGCCTCCTATCCCAGACTGAAAAAAAAAGGCGTTTGGACCTATTTCATACTGCTCTGGATTTTTTGTCCAACACAAAAAGCCCAGAGGATTTTCTCAAGGAGCTTCAATCCTAACATGAGGCCCTGTCAAGTCCTGTCATCATTCACTGCATTATTTACTAGGGGAAAATGAAAGCAGATGCTCAACTACAGGGCCAGCTGTTTTAGATGCAGAAGCAAGCTATCTCAAAGTCAGCTGCTGATGAAGATTAGGGCTGATTCTCAGCTCAGCTGCACAACATATAAGCACAACACCCAACTTTTGCAAGGTACTCAGGAACACCTGGGGTAGAACTTGGATCAAAAGCCATCTAAAAGTAAGGGGAACGATAACTGAGACCTTCCAAAAAAAGCCTCTAAAGCCAGTAAGGCGTCCAATTGCATTGAGCTACTTTGAAAGTTCCTGTCTGAAATAATAATAATAATATAATAATAATAAGAAGAAGAATAATAATAAGAAAATGAAAATAGGGGAATAAACCAGATCTCTTTAACAGCACACTAATCAACATTGCTTCATGCTTAATACAAAGGGATGGAAATTAGTTCTAATAAACTTGTGTTTACAGAATGTAAACTCTAATGTACTTCTGTTACATTAGAGAATTATTAATGCTGTAATCACAGCTGCTGAATCACAACTATGTGGAGAGCTGATGCTATTTATGAGATTTTCTCCTGTTGTTAATTAGTCATCTCAATAAATCTGTGCTCAGCTCCGTAAGTTTAAATACAAGGGGTTGCCCGCTGGGTGACCACATAAGATTACGTGTGTTAGACTATGAGCAAAACCAAATGCCTCATGCAGTGAAACATCAGGAGGGACATTGCTGCGGTGGCAAGGTGCGCAGGAGAAGTGCAGAGGACAGGCGTGGTCCTGCTCAGTGATGCACGACATGCATGCCCAGAGGCCCAGGCATGCTGGCAGCAGCGTGCTCCTGTGCAGATATCACTGCATAGGAACTCATGGAGATCTGCCTGGTCATGTCAGCAGCAATTTTCTACAGGATTTCATTCAGCACACCTTTTGTCTTTGCTTTGTTAAGGCCTCTGCAATCCTGAAACATCTTAGTTTTAAAATCCAGATGTAATCCTACAACATCCCACTTCAAGGTATCTGACACCATCAGCTGACCCGTGCCCATTTCTCTTCTGACTCTCCCCATCTCCTCTCAAATATTCTCTCTTCAAAGTCCATGTTTCCACCTGCTGCAACACAAAAGCTGTTCCTGAGGTACTTGCTGGGGACTGCTGACTCCTGAGCCAACCACATTTGCCATCTGATTTTTGGAGCAGCCATAGTGCTGGTTCCTGAATCCCTCCCTCACGTTCCCATCCCCAGCGCAGGATCCACTGGGCTTTGGCAAGCTGAAGGTTCTCTTTCTCTTGGGCAGCCAATGGCTTGAGCCTCTGTTTGCCACTCTTTGCGTGTAGTTTTCCATTAAAACCATTTAAGCAAGACCCGGACCTAGTGCCTGTGCCCAAAGCTGCACAAGCCTGTGAAGTCAGGGCATTGCAGCTTATCCAGCTTGCCAGGACTGTGTCCTTGGGGATTCCTAAATCCACAGGGTGCTATAACAGTACCTGGGCTGTCCTGACTACATCTGGCATTTGGCAGTGAAAGTGTCCTGTGCATTCAATCTCCTGCAGGGATTTATTTGGGGAAATGAAAAGATTTCTCTTCAAGAGTAGAGACTTGCCCTCTGCAAAGGCTTCACTTCCCTGAGTCTTTTGGGCTATGGCACGAGTGCCTGCAAGCAGCATCCCAGATGAAAACATGGCTAGACTATGACAGAAGTTGTCACAAAAGCCCTTTTTAATCCAGGCAATGCTTCTGTCCACTTGAAAGAGTTTCCCTTTCTCACCCGCCTTCGCTGTGGTTTTGAGTGCTGGCAAACCCACAAGCGACTGTCTGTAGCAGGCACAGAGTCCCACATACCTCTGTCTGTCTGCTGCAAGTGGCTCAAGGGAGGATTTAATCACCTCTCACCTTCCCTTTGCTGGGGAACAATTCCTGTCCCTCATGTGGCTGCTTTTACGGTTCTTGTCTCTCCAGGCAGGATGACATGCTCAGCCTAATAACCTGCAAGTCATTCGCTTTGCCTGAATCCTATCATTAATGTGGATTTCCAGAGATGATTTATAAAACATCATTTCTGGAGTTTATGAGGTATTTATTAGCCACAATGAAATGCTAACTAGTAATTAGTAGCTTATTCGCTATCTCAGCTAGCCATGTTTGCTCAAAGGCAGACATCCCATTTTCAGACAACGTTTTCCAAGCCTTTCAAGGTTTTGGGTGGATTACCATTCCTCAGTGGCTGTCCATCTGAACCCAATTAGGTGGTTGTGCCTGGGATCTCGCCCTTTTTGGCAGGTCTCTCTCAGCCGCAGAGCCCAGCCTGCCAGCTGTGTTGCCCATGTCAGGCAGCTGAGCAGGGCTCAGCTATATGCTACCTAGCTAGGCACAGAACCGAGCCCAGACCAGCATAAACTAGAAGGCAGCTCTTTCCAAGAGGTATCTGTTTGATAAGGCAATATGAAAAGCCAATGGGCTCCTGTGTCTGGGGAAGGATTTCTGACAGGGAGTCCAGTAGGAAAGAAGATGTGAGTCAGCTTAGCAGAGGCAAAAGAGTGGGAAGGTCTCCAGCCTCCTTGGAGAAAGGATGGAGAGGAGAGAGACATGTCCTGTGCAGTATCTCTGTCTTGGGTGGGACAGACAAATCAAGGAGGGACATGGCCACAAGATGCTGGCTCAATGCCTCGCTGTCGGTCAGGATTTGCTTTGGCTGGAGCTGACAGCAACCAGAGAAATTTTAAATGGAAATTTTAAAAGCAAATCAGCTGTTTGCAAGAGCCCCCCCAGAAGGCAGAGCGCAGAGGGAGCAGGAAGAGAGGCACTGCATGCTGCTGCCCTGGAAAACTGCCTAGGGAACATCTGGAGCTGTGAGCTGGTGCAGAACAGCGGTGGGGACCCACGGAAGGGACAGGTGAAGATGATCAGATCCCTTTTCTGTAATGATTTTGCCAGAGATTGTTTCTGTTATGTCAGGACTCCCTTGGGATTCACAGGGATTGCACAAGAATGTACTTGCCTGGGTTATCAAGCCCAGGCAGTGCTCCTCACTGCTTTTCTATCCACGTTTAGGGTGGAAATCCCCCTTTCCCATTGCTTAGCAAGCATGGGGGACACCCCACCAAATTTCATCGGTTTTCCTTTGGAGAGGAGAGAGTCTGCAGGGTCTGCCCTTAACTTCATCCTGGAGCTACATGGCTGAAATCATTCAGGTCAATGCGTTTGGGATGGAGGGGGAGCCTTGCTTTAGGCCCACACATACAGCCCCTGCTACTGCCTCCCCCACGGTTGCTCCTGGCAGGGAGGATGAGTGAGGGGTGCCTGTTCCTGAGCACGGACGGGGCACCCCAGAAACAGGCTTCATTTAAGCTTTGACAGTCCTCAGCTCCCATTGTGGATTCCCATAAAACCTGTCCTTACCCAGACTGCAACAGTGAGTAGCAGCAGGCTGAAACCGGGTCAGAACATAGGCACTTTGGGCAATTCTGAATTAGAAACCAATGTATTTTACTTCTTATACCACTACAGAGAAAGTTCTGCAAACTCCAGTTCTGACCTCCTGAAGTTAAAATGTCCAACTTTTGGGTACCACTGAGGCATGGCACAGCACTAACAGCTCCCAAAGGCCCTCAGGGTCTTGCTGGGGAATGTCACTGGGGTACGGCAGTGAGCACAGCACCCCAAGGCTTGGGGATGGGCACCCATCCTGCTTTGTCCTCACTGTGTTCCATTTCCACTGCCTTTCCTCTGGAGCCCACCAAGGCTTTCCTTTTCTTGTGGGAGACAGAGCTTGATACTCATGGCCAGTACAGCCATTTTCTTAATATTGCTTTGAATGTCACTGATTCCTGTGGAGAGGTACGAGACAGCAGCTGAAGGCAGAAAAAGGATTTTCCTCTGGAATTACATAAATTATTATTAAACCAGAGGATGTGTGTCACTGGTGCATATTGCTTATCAGAAAGGATGCTTCTTCCCAGAAATGCTGATACTTGGGAGTGCAGTTCAGCCTGTAAAATATTTATTAGAAAATGTTCCAGAATGGCTTATCTGTTTTTGAGACATAACATCCATCTCATGAGCGAGCCTCGTCTGTACCTGGAAGAGTGCCCTTCCTCAGGAAACTCTAGAGGGCTTTAAGCACAACAAAACAAGGATGGAAAAAATAGAAGAAAACACAAATGCCTGCTATTATAATGGATACAAACTTTCTTTGACTTGAGATCAAGAAATAGCCAAAGGATAGGGCAATATTTAAGCAGTCTCAGCAAGGAATTCACTGCATGGAGCCATCACACATCAGCTCATCTGAGACAAATAAACACCTGAGCTGCAGCCTGCCCACGAGCGAGTAGGGAGCATGGGCTCTGATGTCCCCCAGTGCTTGGCACGGTAGCAAGGAGGAATAACACACCAAAACGCCTGCCCAGTTGAAATCTGCAGAGGAGATTTGGGAAGCCGTTGCCAACCAGCACGATCTTCAGAGAGGCTCCTGCAAGAAGGCTGGGTGCCGTGGAAGGGGGACTAATCCTGTTAGTTTATCTCAGCCCAGTAATCAAAATTAATGGCAGTGAAAGCAAGCCCTTCCAGCGGGACCTGAAAGGGCAATTCATGGAAATGTCTCAGCAATGCCTGCCCAAGTAATGGCAGCAAATGGAGGGCCCCAGCGCAGATGCCATCGCAGCTGGGGCTGGGAGGGAAGCAGAGAGGGCGCTGCTGGAGCAGCACTGGCAGCTGGAGGTGGCTGAGCCTCTGTCCCTGCTTGAGGAAGGCTCGCTCTGTGCAGCACCAGCTCCAGACTTACCTCTTACACATGCTAGAGATGGAGAGACAGAAGGTGCCAACAATTATAGCCATGATAAGATCTTGTGTTTTATTTAAAACTCTAGATTTAAAGCCTGAAGTGCATATTGATTTCCTATAAGAGTCTCTGACAAGGGAAAAGCTCAAAGAGCCATCAATTCTTGTACAGTGTAATGTCAGGTGCTAAGTAGGAAAGCAGACCTGTGACACATGTCTGTGTGCCAACCACAGAGCAAAATCCTTCCAAAAATAAATCTGTTGCTGCTTATTGCTTATTTTACCCCAATAAAAATGCACTGACTGTGTCTCATCTTTGAGAGCAGGAGTGACAGTCATTTATAACAAGAACCAGAGCAGACGTGAGCAGCTCTGTACATCTCGTCTCCTACAGTTCAGTCTCCTGCAGTTCTTTCTCTGGCAATACAGCCAAAGCTTTATTTTCATCATAATGAAATCCCATACAATAGCCTTGGGCTACAGGATTTGTGGTGGGAGATGGGATGTGTTTCAGTGTCCCACAACATACTAATTGTCTGGAGACTGCTGGGACCAGGTTTAAAAGGGACAAGGAGAGAATGCCAGCACCTCCCTCTCCCCAGCCAGTGCTCATCAGCACCATCAGACCTGGCGACAATGTCAGGCTGCTGCTGGGACACTCAAACCCACCCAGTCACAAGTTGCTTCTTCCATTTTTAAGCTGGAAAACATGGGCCAGATCTGTCCCACAAGCCTTGCTGCTGGAGCTTGTGGCCAGCAGGCATGCGGTGAGACACAGCCATATAACCTCAGTCATTTTTGTCACCCTTCCCTGAGCCTTTCCTAGATCTAACATACCCTTTCAGAGGGATGAGCATCAGGGTCCCAAGCCCAGTTCCCCCAGTGCCTCCCAGACCATCATTGCAAGTATCACAGCATAGGCTTCTCGTGGCTCCTTCCTTTGCTGTCGATGGGTCCCCCAGGAGAGAAGGAGCAAAGGGAGCTCTGGGCATCGCTGTCACCCCACGCTGAGGTTTCTGTTTGAAGGCAGAACAGCCCAGCACTGCACGCTTACACCTCACCTTGCACCGGCACGACTGGGAGCAAAGGAATGGCAGACAAGGCTGCGTTGGAATCTGCTGCAGCTCCTTGCTTGGCTCTTCAGTCACAAACCAGTTTTAGAGCAGGAATAGACTCTGGTCCCAGACTTCTAAGACAATGCAGAAAATAGTCTAATAAGAAAAACAGTCAAACCGTTCCAACCATTTGCTGACCTCAAGAACTGCGGTCCCCAGCTCACCCACAAAGGTCTATCATAACCCAGTTCCCTATTCCTACTAACTTCGGCTTCTCATAGCAACACCAGACGGCCTCTTAAAGAAACTCTCAGGTAGTTTTTTCCCATTCCTCTCCAGTTCTCACCATGTCCCTGCCCGGTGGCACAGAAGCACAAAGCTCCTGGGACAACTCTGACCCTGAGCAGCACTTTGCAGGTAACAGGAATTTCTACACATAAGCAAATTTCCCACATTTTTAGAGGTGAGGGATTTTTTAATTTTTTTAAATCTGGATGAAAGCCGTGTTCTGCTGGCAGCAGAGGGCAGCAAAGGCCTGCCAGGGCAGGGCTGCACCCCAGCCAGCAAAGAGCCTAAATAAGAAACCTGGGAAGAGAAGCTGTGTGGGAGGGTGGCAGTGGTTTTATGGTTATTTAAAATTCATGAATTTGCTCTTTTGAAATTCATTAGATCCTGAAAGTGCTGTACTGCCTCTAGTTTGTCTTTGAGCAGCCCTAGTTCCTCACTGTGGCAGAAAAGCTGTAGCCAACACAGGCTGCAGCAGAAACAGAGCCACAGGCTCTGCCTAAAACTCAGCAGCCCAGTTCCCCTCTCATGTGCCACTTTATCAAGGTAGCCCCTATTACAAGGGGAACTTCAAGCCGTTGATATTGAGATTAATCTGTTGTTATCAAATTTGCCATTACTCCTTAAGCGCAAGTCCCGAGAAACTTTTTTTTTCTGGGTTATAGACAAAAAGACAACATGGGGGAGAGCGGGCTCCAAGCAGAGGGAGGCAGCACCTTTGAATATGGCAGCAGATGGAGGAGGACGCCCAAACCTTGACATCATGGTGGGCTAACAGCCAACATGCAAAGTTCACAGCAAAGCTGTGACAACTCTGGGGCTGGCAAGCAGGGACAGGCAGGTCCCGGGGACAGAGCCTGAAGGAAAAACCCAATGGTTGCGCCCTGCCATGGAAGCAGACTTCAGCTGCCTGGGGTGGTTCAAGACCCCAGTCCCATGGGTGAGGGGAGCTGTAACCTCTGCGGCAGGAGCTGCCACCGATGCTCCAGAAACAAGGCAGAAATGGCTCTGCTAACAATTAGTCCTAAAGCAAAGCTTTTAAAGGTCAAAAAGCCATTAGCATCAAAGTACTGTGTTTCTGCACCGCAAAGCATTTGGAGAGAGATGCGGGAGAAAATTGTCCAAGTGAGTCAACCGTTTTCCCCAGCAACAAGTTATGCCACTTGCACCTGCCTGAAGTAAAAGACCAAAGAAAAGCAAACAAGATCGCGGCAGAAGAGCTATGATTTCTCAGTCAGTGAACCAGGCCGACGACAAATCCACAATATTGTATATTTTATTTAAATTAACAAAACTACAGGTTTTCCAGGTTGCTTAAAGCATTCTGTAAAAACTGAACTCAACCTAAACAAAAAAGGATATATTTTAATAAGTCCCAGGGACTATTTCTGAGACATATGAGTAGGGCTTAGGAATTAAGAAATACCCCCCCCCCCCCCCAGGCACACACACATACACACGCCCCATAAACAAAATGTTAGCGTTTGACACAAAATTTGGTTTTAAAGCTGCAATTCCCCATTTGTGAGGAGCCTTTACAAAATGCAATGTTATACTAAGCTGTAAAAGAAACCATGGACACATCTATCAGGACAACATAAATATCACGTAAGAACCCAATGTAAAAAGGATGTTAAAGTTGCAAAGTCGAGCACTCAGCCAGCAACATGCTGGAGTTACAATGATGTGCGTTAATTTAATTCACGTTGTAATTGAACAACTATTGCAAGTAAGAACATTGCTTGGACCTACTAGCACTTATTTTCCTTATGTAAATTGCTTACAAGTTACAGTTTGCCATCCGTGTTGAAGGTGCGGTCCCAGCACTTATTCCACATACAGTAAGTGTGCCCCCTCCTTTTTCTTTTTTATTTTTTTTTCTTTTAAACCACATTTCCTTTCAGTACAGGGGCATTCTCATCCCACTTTACCAAAAAAACCCCAAACTTCTAAAAAATTATTAGTGTTCCAGTTCAAGTATTTGAAATCACCCAAAGCTACCTCCTTAAGTAGTGTGCAGCACTTTTTCTGTACTACAGTGACTTCACATGCTCAGACACAGCAGCACACGAGGGACTTCACCCAGAGCGATGCATTCAGCGTTCCTCGGCTCTGACCCTATGTCCCGGCTGAGATGCTGCCAGGGGCAGGGGAAACTGGGGATCCTGGTGAGGGTGAACAAAGCAATGAACAGAATTGCTTTCTTTTAAGAAAATCCTATAGTAGCTCCAATTAACAAAAATGGAGCAGCCCTTCTGCAGACAGGGTGTGCCTGGCATGCCACACCCTGATCAGAGATGCGTTCGATGGTGCACAACGTAGGATTCCCAGGAACCAAAAGGATGCAAGATTATCTAGGCTACCCTCTTTCTTCATAGCGTTGAGCTCGAATAAATGGTATTTTAAATGCTACTTTACAGAGTGCCATTCTTACTGGGATCATAACAGCCCAGCACCTCCTGGTGCGATTAGTTTGGTGCAGTCAGCAACCCCAGTGAGAAATCCCCTCTGGGGAAAGGCTGGTGAGGAGACAGGGTGCCTGGCAGGCCCTGCATGCGGCCAAGGAACAGTTGCTAGCCTTCTGGCCCCATTCCTTTGTGGACTGGGAAAACAAGGAGGAATTATTTGAACACCCAGCTGAAGTATTGACTTGTCTTAAGAAACACGAGGAAGGGAAAGCAAAAGGCAAGCAAAGTTGGTGCTGTATTTGGTAACTAACATGCTTGAAATGGTGACAGGGATGGTTGGAGCTGAACTGAGCTGCCCCCCTGGAGCTGCAGCCCTGTGCAAACAGCAGGGTGGGTGCGCAGGGGTGCATGGGGCAGCCAGGGACGGGCATCACCGAGTACGAGCTGTTTGCTGGGGTGGGAATCGTGATGAACCAGCACCTCCTGGTGCAAACCAGAGCCCTAGCTGCATAGCCTCAACTCCTGCCCAGAGCCCCAAACTCACATACAAACCCAAATGTGACAGTAAAGCCAGCATGCAACGGGCTTTAATTGCATGTTGTAATGCATACATTGGCTAGAGGTGGATTAAGGTTTCATAGGTGATCTCACTTCTGGTATTTCCCAATTATACTTTCATTTTGCAGCCTTAATGCTCTAACAATTGATGTGTACTTTCAGAAGTTTTAAGAATCCAAGGACAACATGTCCCTTTTTCCAGGACAGTGCTTCTACTGGTACCCGTGATGACTGCCTGTCAGTGGCTTTGGAAGCTTCCCCTCTCTCCCTAATCTCTGACCCTTCAGCAACAGACAGCAGTAGCAGATTCTTATCTTTTAGGGACAAAACTGGGAGGTTGAGTTACAAGTTACTAGCAGTTAATGCAGACATTTACTAGTGCCAGCTAACAAGGCCCTCTAGATCCTCCAGGCCCTGGAAGGTGTGCCCTGAGCAGCACAGACCCTTCTGGCCATGCTTCTTCCCATACACGCCATTAACACTTCTCTTAACTGGTCCCCAGCGCAGTCCAGTTTAAGCCTCCACCCCAGATCAGTTCCCACTCCCCTCGCACTGCCAACAGTCTCACCGCCAGACCCACTCAGGCACAGCACGGGGGCGAGCGACCTCATCATCTGCTTTTGCTCTGAAGAGCAAATATCCACACATCAGTGCATGACAAGCAGATTTTTTTCAAGTCTGATAATCCCTGGAAGAATCCAGCTCTGCCAAGCGTGCTCCATCCCGGCAGTGCAAGGAGGAGCGGGATTGCCTGACGTCCTCTGTCCAGCTCACAAGGATGGGAACTGAGAATGCACCATCCCTCCCGTGGCCTTTCTCTTCTCCCCATAGCACGTAAGCAGCATAAAAATGAAGGAGCCATAACAAAAAAGTAAGATGGAGGAGGATAACAAAAGCAATGGAAGCCAAAGGGGCTGAGAATAGGCAGGAGCTGGCTGTGAGACCGGTACCTCTGGGAACTCGGGACGGGAGCACTCCTTTCTCCTGCAACTCAGCTCAGGCATCCACTTTTTACATTCCCTTATATTTAACAAACAGCTGTAAAACCTACTGAGAAAGCATGTTGCTACTTCTACTAAAATCTTACATATTACAAACAGTCTACTCCCTTCCCCAGCTGTGTTTCATTCAAGTAACAGAGGTTTGCTGCAGAGTTGCAGGGCTGTACTAAAGACCTCAAACAAGGTTCAATACAATTATAGATGGTGGAATTAAATGTTTTTAAAATGAGGCTTTAGTTCCCCCCCCAACCAACACCTTGTTTAAAGTTGCACCCAAGAAGAAAACTCTAGGTAGTGAATACATGCTCGCCGACTGAGCTCCCTGCACCACCTGTATGCACAGGCACATGGTGGCCAAATAGAAACTACCCAATGTCAGCTCTGCCCCTTCCTAACTTCTGAATGTGCGACTTTGCAACCTTAATGCTTTTCTAGCAGGTTTTTACGTGCTTGAGTGTAACACAATATACATAGCCCTCCCCCCAGAAATAACTACACCATATTAAAGAGTTTACAAATGTTCTGCTCGGTGTCACTGCTCTGTGAAAATACACTAGATACGGGGTGCTCGAGAAGCAAGTTAGGTCAGAGAGGTCTCCTCCTGGAGGGCGTTGTGTTGTCCTATGCTCTCCACCCCTGTCTGGGTCCCAGCTGAGGCCATCTCAGCGTTAGTCCTGACCCTCCTTGCGAGCCAGCTTATAAACCTCCGTTGGCCCATCCACGTGGGTGATGGTGGTGGTGAGCTGAAGCTCTTCCCCACTGTTTACTCCCAGGTCACCTGAGAAGCAAAGTTATTTTGTTGGCCTGGTATCACAATAAAATATTTGACAGTTAGAAAGCAAAAGATTCGTTTTATTCCCTCCAGGCTCTCAGGAGCTAAATGAATGTAAATAAATGACTTTATTTACAGTTATTTAAATACAAGCATATCAGTAAAGGGCAATTTCTGTGCTACTGAAGACTACTGATAAAGGATACCAACAGCATTGCCATTCTTCGCTCACCCACATTTCTATTTTCTCCTTTCCTCATCCCTCCATTTGAGCTACACAATTACAACTGGGCAATGCTAAAAAGTAGAAAAACCATCTAGAAGGCTTTAGACAGCCTTGGCTAAATACTCAATCCTGTCTAACCTAGTCATTAATTAAAATGTTTGGTAGGAAAACCAAACCATCATTTACATAACATTGAAATGTTCTGAATGTGTACTTTGGCCAAAAAAAAAAGCACAAAAGGTATCACCCACTTTATATTGCTTTCTCCCCATGACAGCCTTCAGATAATTTCGAGGCATTTACCATTTGACTGGTCTTCACCGTAATTCTTGTGCGACGGTGCATACAGGAACATCAGGGCGAAGACGTAGAGGTTCCACATCCCGTAGATGCCGGTGAAGAAGGCGCTGTTCACTTGTATCGTTATGTCCCCCCACTTCCAGTGGCCTTCGGTCACCTGCCCGGGAGAAAGCAGACATGCATGGGCCGGTCAGTAAGACCAAATTCTGTAAAAATACAGAAGTGACCCCCTAAAGCATTAACTTGGATTAAATCAATAAGAACAGCATCAATTCAACAGGATCGAGTAAATGGAGGATAACGGATTCAGTGATGCAGAAGTCAGGCTAGGATTCTCTTCTTTAGCCTTAATCTGCAGGAAAAAAAGGGTCCTTACAAAATGACTGCATCAGGATTTCTTTAACTTTGATTTATCATTCTTAAGTGTGACAAAATCTCTCATATTCTGCAATGTATCTCTGCCATAACTGATGTGTTCAGCAAAGATTGCCACATAAAGGGCAGTACCTAGGAGACAACTAGTTACATCTGAAAACATTAGACTTCTATAAATAGACCTTTTATAGAAGGAAAACCAGCATGAATAATGCGAAGAGCTAATGTGCAGAATGCCTGCTTGCTGCTTCTGTCTTACGAGGGGCCTAGGCTGACAGCATCAGCCTTAGACATGCAGAGATTTGTCAAGATTTATGAAAATGCCATCAATATTAATATTACTTGAATCATCAATATTAATATTACTTGAAGATACACAGACTGTTCACACTGAAATGTTGGCTTTCCATTAAAGAAAAAGACGTAAGGAGGAAAGACAAAAGCTAAACTAGCTGGAAAAGAGTAGCTGGACAAGATTGTTTGTGTTATGCCCATATGCAGTGATGGTTATGGTCACCAGCACTCGATGATGAATCAAACTGCCAAGTGGCATTTCTCAAACCATTGCTTCAGCCTAACAGATTTTTAAGAGCAAAATAATCTGCTGCTGTATCTTGCACTGGGACCCACCGCGTACCCCAAAGCATAAGTGGTGCAGTGAGGGAAAAACTGCTCCTGCACCTGCAATTCTGCAATACTGGACTTGTGAGGCTGTACCCATGTCTCTCCTGAAGCTACAAGCTGCCTCTGCTTAGGAACAACCAGAAATTACATCTCTGAAACAGATGCAATCTTAAAAGCCACTTGGAGTAAACCATCAGAGTACACTTAAGTAGCGATATAAGCTCATTTGTACAGAGACTGCATCGGAGCTCAGAATAGATAGGTATAGATACTGTTGGAAACAGCAGGGTTGCAAAGTCAACCCAGGGAAGATTGAATTTTGTTATTTCTCTGTGGGCATACAAAACCACCGGATTTTTTCAATGTGAACAGAAGATTTTCCTCTTGCTGAGTTCTCAGAAATGACTAAACCGTGTTGGCTGATATTTCAAACAGCACAGCCCCAAACCTTACCGTGAGCCAAAGGCCTTTGTGAAGGCTTCAGCCTAAGCAATTTTATGGCAGCACTTCAAATAAATGAAAACAACTTCTTAAAAAGCAACTTATTATCAAAACTGCTTATAACAGGCATGCCTTGTCCGAAGCAAGTGAGATGATGTCATTAGCGGCTAGGGAATTGGAGGCTGATGTTCTCAGACGGAGCCGTGTTTCGTCACTCACCTGACTCACGATGAAGAAGATGACCGTCATCGCTGCACAAGCCAGGGTAATGAGCATCAGGAACTTGAACCTAAAAATCAGCCCCTGTTTAGAGAGAAATGTCACCGGTCACATTAACAGAATCCACAAAACCCATTTTTGTCTTTAGTGTATACAAGACACAAGTATAAAAAAAATAAAAAGGCAAAGAAAAAAAAGGGTCCAACCCACGAAACCCCAAAGCAAAACAACCTCCACCCACTCCTCTGCGCCGTGTTCACGACAGCCCATATTCTCCACTCCCCACACGTCTGCATTCCTCCCAGATGCTCCGAGCGGGGTGTGCATGTCTGGACAGCTCTTGCTTTCCATTACATTTGCGTTTGTGACTGATTTACCAAGAGTTAATAATGTGGAAGAGGAGGCATGTCAGTGTAAGCCAGGGGTTTCATCCACCAGCCAGCCTGATAGCTCACAGCTTTTCTTAAACAAACATCTGTGGAGAGCTTGCACAGCTTAGCGAGACAACTCGGTGTTTCTACAGCACCGGTACTGGTACCAGACTAATCCTCACCTCCATGGTCTGTCTGGCTGCAAACTGCAGCGATTCTCAACGCTTGTCAAAACTACGCTGGCTGTTACAGAATAATGTAGATGATATGATAAACTATGGCTCAAAATCACTTGGTTGGGAATCTGACTGCATACCATACTTGCTTTCACTAGTTTTACATTTTTACTTACAAATTCTTTTGGTTTTGTTTTTGTGTGTGTGTTGGGTTTTTTTAACCTGTTTCTGGAATTTTGGTGGAAATGTCAGTGTGTGCGTAATTACTATGCCACACTGGGACAACAAATGACTATTAATTTAACTCTTCCAGACCAGGTTCATGCTTGCTAGATGTTTGTAAGTAGAGCACGGCTGCAGCAGCTCTACAATATGAGCTGAAGTCTTGTGCCTCTTGCTAAGGGGAAAGATGGAAAAAATGCTCAATACCTTGTTCAAATCCTCACAAGTCCGATTTTCTATTTTTTGTGTGCATTCCTGATGGGTGATAACTGGCCTCTTTAAATCAGAAGTGACCGTTGTTTAACAGAACAACATTGGTGATAAATATTTACACACCCATGGAAACAACAGGCACTCGTAGCTTAAGCACTTAAAGTGAGCTCCTCACGTTTTACAGCAGATAAAGACAGCTAGGACAGAAACAACATACAAAATCATGGGCTAAAAATGGGGATAATGAGCTGAACATGTTGCATTTTGATCCTAGCAGGACAGTTTCCCTCCTGTGACTTGGTTAGGAAAAGACAACCCCAAAACTCTGAATTCATGCCATGGAAAAACAGGGTGGTCTTAGCAACACTTTCCATTAAACACAATTGTTAATATTACAGAAGGAGAAACAGAGGTACAAGGAGTTGATGGGCTTACACTCCATAGTAATTTAAATGGTAGTTTGGCCAATTTTCTTCTATCCTGTAACACTGTTCAGTAAGCTGGGAGATGGCAACTACTCATAGAAAAGGAGAGCTATCTTACACACCCTCCTGACAGTTTGAAATACTTCATTGGAACTAAAGACCCAAATAAAGAAGAAACTTCACAACAGTCAGAGGCATTCAGGGGATTTGAGCAACACAAGAAAGCCAATACGGATCAGATCTTCCAATCCAGGACTATATGGATAAAGAAGGTCTCAGTATAGACTTTAAGGTCAAAAATGAATTTTGAAAACAAAGAATCTGTGCAACGAGGAGGGATATTACCTCGTAATGAAGGCGGCGAGCCTTGCTCATGGCTGGGAGTCTTGACTGCTTTCCACTGATGTTTCTGAACACTTGGAAGACCATAAAACACAGGAAGAGAAAATAGAGACACAAGCAGATTCCTGCGACTATAATAAAGGCCATCTGGGCAGCGCAAGTTAAGAGAAAATGGTATGAGTTAAACAGAAATAATAGAAGACATTATTCAGGCAATTCACTTATTTTAATATCATCCCAAAGATCATAATTAAACTTTTAGCGGGCAGCAATCACCCAGGACAGCAGCCTGCCCGTGAGTGAGGCAGCGCTGGGTGAGCCCCCTGGCTCGGTAGGGAGTACGGGTTCCAATGTCCCAAGTGCTCGGCACGGCAGCGAGGAGGGATAACCTGCTAAAATGCCTGCCCAGTTGAAATCTGTCGAAGAGATTTGGGAAGCTGTCGCCAACCAGCGCGATCTCCAGAGAGGCTCCTGCGAGAGGGCTGGATGCCGCAGAAGGGGGACTAATCGCGTTAGCTTATCTCAGCGCAGCAATCAAAATTAATGGCAGTGAAAGCAAGCCCTTCCAGCAGGACCTGAAAGAGCAATTCATGGAAATGCCTCAGCAACATATGCACAAGTAATGGCAGCAAACGGAGGGCCCCGGAGCAGATGCCATCGCAGCTGGGGCTGGGGGGAAGGCAGAGCGGGTGCCGCTGGAGCAGCACTGGCTCTGGGGTTATCGTGATGACACCCAGGACCTAAATCCCCCGTGCTTCCCCCCAGTTTTCAGGCATCTTGAGGAGAAGTTCAGTTCTCCACTGACTTCCCCAAGCACAGCACCAGTCCCTGGCCGTACCCAGCACCAAACATGCCAGGACTGCTTCTTCAAACAACACTGGCACCTCCTGCAGCACCCGAGCCCCACCTCGCAGCCCCAGCCTGCCAAAAGGAGGAGGGTTTCCCCACACCTCCCTCTCCTACTGACACAGGCCGAGCCTGCCCCGAGCCAGGTGGAAGGATACCGCCAGCTCCGTGCCAACTTCGGTGGTCCAGATGCTGTAGAAGGGGTTCTTCAACTGCACTCCCCTGCAAAGAGGAGAGAAAACACCGAGCTGCCACAGAAGCCAGAGAGCCCCACGCCTGCTCTGCAGCCTGGAAAGAGCCAGGTCACACTGCTTTCTCGTGCGGGCGAGGAGGAGACTAGGTGGGAACCGTTTCTTTACGTTTCTTCTATGGGACAAGGTACGCTGCTGGGAAACACCAGCATGCTTCAGTGCACTCACAGGAGCCTCTCCTCACTTCATGAGATGGGGCTGTGCATGCAGCCACGGGGGTTAAACTGCTGGTCCCTGCTGCAGGAGGTGCACAGGGAAGGCTTGCCCCAGGAGCAGCGCTGTACCTACCTCTCACACATATCAAAGATGAAGAGGCAGAAGGAGCCAACAGCTATGGGTCCAACCTGCTTCCAGTACCCTGAGAGACGATTCCGCTCGTTCTGGTCCTAATCGGAGGGTCAAGAGGTGGGGAGGAAGAGAAAAAGGAAAAGCAAGTTAGCCTGAAGTACTCTAACCTGAAGCAAGTCCCCACAGCATTGTTTCCAACACTCAACAAGTACAAGGGAGTTGCCAGGTTATCTCTGCAAGCTGGGGTGGAAACAACGTTCCCTTCTGTGTTGTACCCACCATCATGTGCTCTCCACAGAAGATGATCCAAAATGACAGGAGCATGGCATAGAAAATGCCTTGTCGAATGTCTCCAAAGAGCAACATCCAAGTCCAGTCAAATCCGATGGAAAACCACTCCACGGGGATGTTAATGAACGTCATGGAAATTCCCAGAGCAAAGATGACCCTGGAGAAGCAGAAACACCATCTCTTTCCAGCTTGCAAGGCGAGGACACAGAGCCCAGAAGCCAAAGCTGTGCATGAAGAGCAACAGAAGAAAACCTGGCACTGTCTGGGCAGTGGTAGTGGGGTGTCACCTGCTGCCAGCAAACCCTCTGGGGCTAGGCCTCTCCAAGCAGCTGCAGGCAGATGCAGCTACTCATTCTCTGTGTGTTTAATGGGAAGGAAAAGAGAAGCTATGGATGTCTCCTGCTCCCAGTGTGCCTGGGTGGAGGGAGGGGACAGAGAAGAGACGATCCCTGTCTCCCCAAACATGAGCTCTGCCTGGGAGCGGTGACCACCTCGGTCAGGGTCCTCTTGCTTGAGGGTCACCTTACCCAGCATGCGAGCCCCTACTCACTTCTCCAGCAGGACAGGAGCACGTGTCATCAGTGTGATCCGTCTCCAGTACCAGACCATGATAATTAAAATGCTGGGGGTGAGGAACGTCTTCATGGCAAACCACACTTTTGTAAAGCCTCCGTTTTGATGGATGCCCTAAGGAGAACCAAAGTGGAATGCAACAGCTGTACAGAGTTTAACATTATTTATTACTCTGTGCTTCTCCTAACAGGAGAGGCACGTACATGGCAGTACATGTAAGCACACGTAGATGCTACTACTCTTTGAAAGACGTGTTTTGCCCAACACAGGAAAGGGAGCAGGTGCTTACTTAACACCCAGGCCATCTGAGGAGGCTTCAAAAGTCCTGAAAACAAATGCCAACAAATGCAGCTTCCATTGTGAGGCAGAGAGCAGTCAAGAGAGGGTCACTCTGATGCAGCGTGGAAAAAACTGGCAGAATTGCTCTCAGACAAGTAACAAGATACTCATGAAGTGAAGTCACCACTGGTGGGAAACGCATCAGGCAAACTAATGCATTTCTCCAGACACACGCCCTCCCACCACCGTCTGCAGCCACCACTGGCGGCTGGCTCACTGCTTCTGCTGAGAGGGACGGTGGTGGTTTTCCAGCTGGGATAAGCACCCATGGCCACCAAGCCTCAAGAGAGGGCAGGAGCAGGGATAGCTGACAGCCATCCCAAACATCTGCGTGGCAATGGCCAACTCCAAGACAGACCAGGTTCCCCCCTGAACCCTGCTGTTCTGTTCCTCCTTAGCTCCTGTCCATGAGAGGCAGGGCTTAATCAGGTGGAGGATTCTGTGCCTGAGCCAGACTGCGTCGGGGAGCAGAGGACAGAGCGGAGCTCTCGGAGCCGTGGGAAGAGCCCAGCTCTGGAGGTGGTCACCGGGCAGTGCGGGAGGGTGGCACTGCTCAAGGTTTGGGGAGGGCTCCTCAGAAGAGAGCAGTCAAAGAGGGCATCCCTCAGGAGGGAAGGCACATTTTCAGGCAGAAGCTAATCGCAATGAAGAGTAGGGCGTTTGCTGTGGATGAAAGAGGAGATCAAGAAAGGAGCTGCAGCAGCCCCAGGGGAGATGCCCTTGCTGACTGCAGCATTGCAGGGCACAGTCGCTCTCCTGGGAGGCAGTGAGCACGGACAGAAGCAAGACGGACACTTACCACGAGGCGGATATCCTTGATTTCCCCAATGCCCACGTTAATGCCCTTCCTCTCGTTCACGGGGAGACGGATGTTGATGAGGTAGTACTTGTGAGCCACGCTGCCAATCTCCATGAAGGGAAGGAAGTCACAGTCGTAGTGACGGCCTTCAGACTCCAGGGTCTAGTGAAAGGACACAGAGCAGCAAGATGGCAGTCAGCCTTGGACGGACCAGCACGCCCTCCACGGTGAGGGTCTGCAAAAGCCCTAACGCTGAACATAGCTAGGACCATTGCTAGCACCAAGAGCCTTTGCCTGGGGAGAGTCTGTGCAACTCTGGAGAACATCAGCAGTTTGGGGGCTCAAGTTTTTGATTGTTTTGGGTCATTGAGTCACTAGTGTTTGACCTCAAGCAGGTTCACACCTCAGGCTCTTAAATATATTTAAAGTCAAGGGAGCCTTTCAAGATGAAAGGCTACTTTGGGATCCAAGCTTCCTCCCTCAGCAAGCACAACTTGAGCCAAAACAAAATACGCAACCCTCTCACACGTCTTGATGTGGAGTTTCTTAAGTCCTGGTTTACTAGCAATACTCTCCTCTGCACCTCGTATGTATTTACTGTGTATGTGTGGCTGTATGGAAGAGTACAGGTGTTACTGGAGCCGTAAGTGGGTTGCTGAAAGGGACTGTGAAATGGGAGAACAAGACACAGAACTGAAAAACATGGTAGAGAGACACCAGATTAATTTAAGCGCAGGAATTACAGTCTACAGCACAAAAAGAAATGTCTTTATTTAAACAAGATGCTCTGTTCTCAACTGCTAGCTGTGCTCTCTGCTCCTAAGCTTTGTTACTTGTGGCATTAAGTTATTTTAAGAAACTCTTGCCCCAATTCTCCAGGTTCTTTGAGTGCTGCACTGTCCCTGGTAGGCTATTTCCTTGCCACTCCTGAAGATGTTTTGTCCATCACAGAAGCACAATATGGGAAGGTCCAAGTTCTCTAGGGCAGTTTGGCATATACAGATCTCAAAGTGTTCAAGTTCCAGCCTGATCACAACTGCAGAGGATGATTCTGCTTGCACCTGGATCTGCGTGTTGACCTCACACCTTTTCTTCCTTACAGTTTTAAGTCTACCTTCGACTTCCCTCCCTTCTCTTGCATCACCAAACAGAACCACTTGCATGTGGAGCTCATCAGGTTTTCAAAGATTTTGAGCCAAGAGAAAGCTGACACATTTGAAAGTTGTGATTGAACAACTCAGAGCTTCTAGAAAGCACCATGAAGGAAAGGAAGAGGACAACTCCCACCACACTCCCACACCTCCCCACCTCCAGTGTCATCAAAACACCTTACTTTTGGTGAGCCAAAGGTGCATTTCAGCTTCCTGATCTCTATTGCATGTGCTATTTCTTCCCAATCATCAAACACATCATCGCGATACGCTAATGACACATCCAGGGTAATTTCTGCATTTTCTTCTGCAAGAATAAGGAAACATCAGGCTTGTTAGAGACGAATGGTACAGAACATCAGAAGGGTGGGAGAGCCTCTAGACACTGAAAGGACCTGAGAGGCACCCAGCTATGGAGGGGAATGGAAATTTTTGCATTCCAAACAATACAGATCAAATCACCTTTTTCAAAGCATTTATTTCCTCTCTAGTAGAGAAGAACAAATTTTACTGGTCTTAAAGGTCTGATATCTTTCTAACATATCATGACTTACAGCTTATGTTACGGTTGTGGGTGAAGAGCATTATTTATTGATATAACATTAGAAACAATAATTCATATAAAACTGAAACCTAGACAGCTGCAGAGACAGACAGTAAGCCAGAAAGCCATCCAGCAGCATCTTCACCACCGGTTGGCAGAGGGACAATAAGACAGGCTTCAACATAGACTTTCTGCAGGAAACACAAGGGTGTGCAATAGGTCCTTCCGCTTTGGGAAGTGACTATAATGCATCATAGGACTTGCTTTAAATTGACATTGAAATAGCATTGTTACAGAAAACCACAAAAAACATGAAGTATACAACTGTATATACTGTATACGTAGTTAGATGAACCGTATAAAGGAGAAACCATGCAACTAATGGTACATTTTGTTCATTTAGACATGATAGCAGAAGTCATCTATCAATGTAACCTTAGGGTTTTTTTCTGGCTGTAGGTTCACCATGCATAAACATCAAAGCCCAACATCTTGAATAAAAAGGTCTAGAATATGCCCCTTAACAAAGACTTTTTCTACCAGAGAGATTTTGAATGAAAGAAACAAAAAGGGAAAAGTCAAAATGCATCACCAAAAGTCCAAATCACTTCACAATTGCCCATACCTGGGATCCTCTGCTCGTAAAAGATAAGCCAGGGTTCACAGAGTAATAAGAAAACACTACACAAAGTTCCTTTAAAAGGAAAATAAAAACCTGAAGTTCAGCTATGCTGGCCTTGCTCAAAAAAGGGATTGCCTATAACCTCAGAAATGAGGATGGAGTTGATGTTTTCTGTATGTGTTGTTTAACTTAAGTCATTCTTCATAAGACTTTTGAAGCCCTCCCCTCTACGCGCACACCCCACAGCAGCACTGGCTTGTTTCTGCCTTTACAGATGCACCAACTTGCACGTCAGTAAACACACACAGAGTTTATATGCCCAGGTAAGGTCACCACATCAAATTTGCACGGAAACAGTCAGCTCATCCTCTCCTGGACATGTTCACAGTAGGAGTATGGGGTGTAACTGCTTTTAAATACACTCTTGCTAGGATGCTGCCAAGAGGTCACCGCTGCAAGAAGGAAATGGGGCTGGAACAGACTTATTTAGGTGCCATAACTGAGGAAGTTCATGAGATCAAGAGTTACAGTTGAAGCCTGCCAAGCAGCAACAAAAAAACATGCTTTAAAAACCCCAGGCAAGTCTGTACCAGCTCTACCAGATGTAAAATCCTCCTATTTACCAGGCATAGATCCCAGGAATGCTCTGAAAGAGGAACACATTCTGAAACAAGCATGTGCATGCTACAACCTAGCCTCTTTTCATAGATCACCAAGCTCTGAGAGCTGCAGCCATTGGAAAAGCATTGGAAGATGGCTACAGAACCACTTGTCGTGCCAGTGTCCAAGTACCATGCTCTCACTGCAAACAGCTCATGCTTGCAAGCTCCCTGGAAGTGCGCTGTGGCACACTCCTGAGCTCAGAAATGCCTCTGCAGATCTAAGCTGACACACATGCACATTCCATCAGGGCTGCATCACTGCATAGGCAGGCACCATATGTGCTCTGTCCTGCAAGGATGCGGAAGGCGTACTCGATGCCAACGCCCATAGCTTTTCACCAGGAACAATCTGTATGACAACAGGGCTTGCCTGCTCTCACAGCAGCAGCCCGCACATGGGAACGGGCTGCAAAGACACATCAATACTTGATGAGCTTTGAAGCTCAGCTCCGAAAAAAATCTGGTCTTCATAATTCTGAAGGGAGGCTGTTTCATGTCTATAAGTAAGCATAAGTCTTTCAAGCGCTGCATGTCCCATCTATTTGTCATCTTTTTCAGTTATATTTTTGTTGGGAATATGTGGTGGCATACTCATCCAAAATGATGGGAAGGGGCGTGGATGGTATCTGTGGTTTAGACTTGCTATTTATACAGTGTTTGGAGGTGGCTCTGTTATGCCTTAATGTGGATGCATCAAGATTTTTCTGAGCATTTTATTTTTTTGCACACGTGATCTATACCATCCAGATTGATAACAAGTTCCTTTCCACAGCAGCCATTAGTTAGGTTTCCATGAAACATGAATTTGCCATCTCAGATCCACTATTTAGAAGACCAGCAAAACAGATAAATGGGAACATAAGGTTAAACTTGGCCCGGCTAAAAAGAACTACAAACTTCATTTCAGAAGCCATAAAACCAACTGGAATGCTTGGGATTAAATCCAATAAAAACAGCTTTCATTATTTCATCTTTGCTATCCAAATGTTGCTGCTGCCATCGAGTATGAAAACCAGAAGGCAGAAGATATACTAGTGTGTTCCTTTCCAGATCAATGGATTAGAATCTCCCTCTGAATTTCCATCAGTCTCTGCGTCAGTGTAACATCTCCCATTAGAACAGAGTTTTGTACAGAGACCCTTCAAGACTGTCAACATAAAATACATATATGTGTATGTATACATACAGACATATACGTACATGCACACACACACATATTTCAGCACAGCAGACTGATGATCCTATGCCAGTCCATAGCAGCCTTTCATTAGCAGTCCCCGTTGTCCGAGAGGAACAAATAAGGACAGTGACACACTCTTTGGCAGAGAACTGAATTTTAAGAAGATTCATGACTTATTCATGTTAATACCAAAATGTCAGATGGTGAATAGACAATTTGGGTGTGTGTGCCCTTTTCGTGCACAGCATTATCACTCCTGAAGTCCTCTGAATACTAAGGGCAGGCTACGTACGGGTCCTGCACTTGGGCCAAAACAACCCCATGCAATGCTACAGGCTTGGGGATGAGTGGCTGGAAAGCTGCTTGGCGGAGAGGGATCTGGGGGTGTTGATCGACAGCCGACTGAATATGAGCCAGCAGTGTGCCCAGGTGGCCAAGAAGGCCAACAGCATCCTGGCTGGTATCAGGAATAGTGTGGCCAGCAGGACCAGGGAAGTCATCCTTCCCCTGTACTCGGCACTGGTGAGGCCACACCTCGAGTACTGTGTTCAGTTTTGGGCCCCTCAGTACAAGAAGGATATGGAGTTGCTGGAGCGTGTCCAGAGAAGGGCAACGAAGCTAGTGAAGGGTCTGGAGAAAAAGTCTTATGAGGACCGGCTGAGGGATCTGGGGTTGTTTAGCCTGGAGAAGAGGAGGCTGAGGAGAGACCTTATCGCCCTCTACAACTACCTGAAAGGAGGTTGTAGTGAGGTGGGTGTTGGTCTCTTCTCCCAAGTAGCAAGTGATAGGACGAGAGGCAATGGCCTCAAGTTGTGCCAGGGGAGGTTTAGATTAGATATTAGGAAAAACTTCTTCACGGAGAGGGTTGTCAAGCATTGGAACAGGCTGCCCAGGGAAGTTGTGGAGTCCCCATCCCTGGAGGTATTTAAAAGACGGGCAGACGAGATGCTTAGGTACATGGTCTAGTAGTGGACAGGTATGGTTGGACTTGATGATCTTAAAGGTCTTTTCCAACCAAATGATTCTGTGATTCTGTACCTTCACATGCATACGTGCATGAGGGAAAGAGGAGAGAAGCAGCAGCTGATGTTCCACCATGCTTGGCTTCAAGATAAAAGAAAGGTGTTTTAAAACAGAGTTATTTACCATCAAAACAGCAGATCGGAGGAGTGAACAGGAGGCAAGAGACTGACAGTCAAGCCAGTTTTTACTTCTGGAAGTGCTGAGAGAGAGCAGACTATTTTAATTATTCAAGGCTGAGCCACAGCAGAAGAGGAAGAATACATGCAAGGAAGGAAGGAAGAAGCTACTGCAAACCTGTGCTCAGCTTCCCAGATGCTAACATGTTCGAGGAAAGCAATTATTCAGTTCCTCCATGCATGTTAATCAAGATTCTCCAGAATTTCCCAACAATAAAAGGTAGAAATAAGCGGGTATAAGTTTGTGTCTTATTCAGTACCAAAAGATGAAATTGCCCATGCCAGGAAACTTCGTCTCACAAAGACCATATTAGAGCATCTCTTCATGGCATGCTCCAGATTAACCTTGCCTTCACAGATCTTGTAGATAAGATCTAGATAATTTGGAGCCTGGTAAATCCCCTCTGATATTAGCAGCTCGAGCGCTGAGTGACAACCTCACTAGTATCATAGGATTGTATTAAAAACCCTACAGAAATAAGACAGGTTTCTTTAGATGATTATGTGTTGCAGGGATAACCAACGCGGAGAAGACACACTCCTGCTGGGGTTCCCAGCTTTGAGCTTTCTCAATGACTGTCCATTTGCAGGGCTATGAGATGCTCCAAAGCAGGTCAGAGCTGTGACCTCCCTACACGAGGGACTCCCCGATACCTGTCATGCTCTGAGCATGACCAATATCTTTTTTTACTTTGGCGTTTTACTGCCAGACGTTCAGTGCCCAAGACCTTTTCCGTGACTCACTTTATAGTGTGATATTAGCAGAGAATATCTTCACTCACATTACAATAGTCTAAAAATAGAGGAGTTGTTTCAGAAGATGGCTCTGTGCCAGCTGCATACTAATACAGCTGTCTGGAAAGAAGCATGTGCAAGCAAACAGAAGAAATACTAGAATTATTTGCATTACACTTCCATGCTTCACCAGCTCTCTAAAATTACAAAACCTACCAAAGAGACCAAAACTGGATGAATTTGAACAGAAGTCTGCAGTGCTCAGCCATCTGACTGTACACAATTGCTTTCCAACTGCAAAGAAACCAGAAGTCATTCTCACTTACTAACATTTTAAGTTCACTAGATATAAAAAGAGAAGAAAACAAGTTGTTTTTTTTTTTAGACTGAAAATTTGTAAAGACCCCTCCATACTGCTATGCCATCTGATAAATAAAGGTGAAATTATCCAATGCCCAGCACAGCGCAACCATCACTTTGTACTCCTCAGGGACGCTACATTCCTAGATGTCAATTCAATATTAAGCAATTTCAGGTTTACTTTTCCACAAGGTGAAACTGAGGCAGGAAGAGCCCAGCTCTGGGGGCTCCTGAAGCCTGTGGCAGTCAGGGAGTGAGCAGCCTCCAGGTCCCTGCTCCAGCTAAGGACGGATACCAGTGAATTGTTTCTTGGCACGTAGAAGGTCGTGCTGCAAAGCAGCTCAGAGAGGAGTGATGTTCCCTGTTAAGAACACTGCAGCTTGCCAAATGCAAATAGCCCAGACCCATGGCAGCAGACCAGCCCAAAAAATAAATGAAATAAATAAAATAAAATAAAATGAGAAATCTCCTCCAAGCTCACAGCACATCCTCCCACCCTTCTCCAAGGTATCCTGCCCATGAGAGAGCCCAGCAGCAAGATGTGCCAACAAGCAACAACTAAAGCAAAGCAGGAATGAATTTTTAAAGTGAATCTGATGTGCAGGGAACAGAGAGATGACTGCCTAACCTGCCAAGGAAAGAGGATTTGCACACTTGCTACGAGCAACCCCATCCAAGGATGGCCACAGTGCTGCTCTGCTCCCAGGAGAAAGGTGTGGGCAAAGGAGATGAGGCTCCAGGAGCCAGCTTGGCCACCCGTCCTGTCTGGGAGCAGGGACTGTCCTTCCGAGGGCAGGTACTATTTTGGAGAACAGTCCTCGATAAGCAGAACAGCCTTCATCCCTCCACCGAAAGCACCCAGTTTCAAACCCAACGATGGGAACCGGACCTAACTGTGCAGTAACGGAGTAACACTTCAGCTTCAAAAGAAGCCTTTTGTGCACAGGAGATTTCTTACGGCTGGAAACCAGAGGGTGGCTGCTGCTCCCCTGGGGATGTGGCCGGCAGCCAGCTGCCCCACAGATGGATGGCAGGGATGGATGGCTGCACACTGGCGCTACTGCGTGGGGCTCCGGCCACTGCCCTGTGTCAGCATTCTGTGCAAGTGCTGGAGGGCTTCCTGCAGTCCCTGCAAACAGGGCATTTTGCAGCACAGCAGGAGCAGGTCTTGCTTGCAGATGTTGCTGTCCTTGTGAGAGGCAGTAAGCATTCATTCCCATCGCAGCTTTTGTGATTGAGGTATGGGTGGTTATAAGATAACTTCATCTTATTTCTCTGTCTGATGCCTTTCTCCGTTCTGGAAAGGGTTTTTAATAATTGAATGCACAATGCATCAAAAAAAGGACAAGGACTGCTTGGGCACAGAAATAGCCTTTTCCTCAGAGAAACAGCAAGTCTGAGTCTCTCCCAGCTTTCTGTGAAGGATAAACATGAGAGAAGTAGCTCAGCTTCTAAACATCTGCATTTTGAAAACATCTGCACTTCAAAAACATTTCTAAACATCTGCATTTTGAAAGTCCAGAGCAAGTTCCCAAGGCAAATGTGATTAAAGCTGGTTCCTCCTCTGAAGGGTGCAGATCCCATGGGCCTTTCAGGATGCCCAGACCCTGCAAGACTGCGGGCAGCTCTCCTGCTCCCCCGGGGAACCCTGCCAGGGCTGCCCTTTCCCTCCCACCCCAGGAAAACCCTTGCTGGCTGGATAAGGAGGGCTGACGCACAGGCCTGACTCTGGCTCTCCGGAGGTGAGCGGAAGCGCCTGCATCAGGCCCATGAGTCACCCTGACGTCTCCCTATGGGCAGCCTCACCGCCCCCATCCTGGAGCATCCCTCTCCCTGGAGGGCTGCGGCAGCCAGCACCCCCGGAAAACCTGAGCCCACAGACTCACAGCGGATGCAAGTTTTTGTTCTGTGCGTTGGCCTTGCTTACGGATTGCAGGGGAAGAGGACGACCATGTGCCTCAGCAGAGAAAAGCAGGCGACAGTTTGAGATCTGGCTCAGCAGTGTCCCCAGTGAATACCAAGAATGGGAGCGTGGCCGAGCCCAGGACCCTGCATCGTTTGCATTGACTTTAACATCTTTGGATCATGCTGCGGGGTTTCAGAAGCCACCTGAGACCAGGATGTTTCCTCAGGGAGACAGGCAACCAGCTTCTTCAGGCGGATAAAAGCATTTGCAGTTACCAGGCGGTGCTGCTTTCCTAGATGATCTGAGGCAGCTTCAAGACAGTCATTACAACGGTGACTGGCAGAGGCTTTAGCAGCTGCAACGCCTTCCAGGAGCCAGCCCTGGTTTGGCACCAGCCCTTGTTGGCATTAACTACAGCAGGGTGACTGCTGTCTTTGAGGTCTCAGATTAAAGCTTGAGAGAAGAAACTCAAATTGTTGATTTAAAAGAAGAGATGAGGTTATTTCACATTTTTAGTGTTGACTCTTTTGAGAAGATAATTCAAATCGTCTGATCAATGACGCTCTTAACTCTAATGCAAAGTTAGCAGCAGTATACAGAGACCCATACGCAATTATTTCGGGTTAACAAGATTTATTTTTAATCAATCTGTTACAACACAATCTAGCAAGCAAGAGATATGTTACTCACTAGTTTCTTAGATTTTACACTTAATTTACATCTGCCTTCAGCTTGGCACAAAGCGTAGGAAAATAGTGTTTTAAAATACTTGCTTCAGTCAATGGAAGAAAACCTTCAAGATGTGTCAAGTAAGCTCACACCATAAGAAGTATTAATGTCCCTTGTCTCCAAATGCTTCTTCTAAACAAACCACCAGCAGCTACTGAACTGATAACGACCAGAAACCGAGTCTTTCCCAGCTGCAGAAGTGGTACAGCTCACCCCCAAACCTTGCTTTTATTACCCAGAGGGTGGCACAAGACGAGCTTTTCTGCTTTTAAACCTCAAAAAAAGTTCCCATCTTTGAAGGACTTGCTCACTGAACAGCACAAATAATGACCTGAAGAAAAGGCTCTCTGCACTTACAGGAGAAATTACCGTCAAAAGCTTGTTTAGCATTTTAGCAACCTGCTCCCAGGTGCTCAGCCAGTTACTGACTCCAGTGGTTTGACTTTAAAAGCCTCGGAACAAAGCGTTATTTCTCTAAACGCAATCATCTATTGAAGCCTAAGAAGTTGGGGCCTTAATAAAGTTACAAAGCTACTCTCTCTGTTTTTCAGAGATAATTATAGGGATAAGAATACATATGTAAGCTTTATACAATCTCATTTTTAACTGATCTTAATGATGATACATTAAATAGCTGGGAAGGAACAGGTCCATGCTGAGCAGGCAAGCCAGTAAAGGAAATGTAAAGCTGTCATGAAAGCTTCAGCAGATCTACGGTGACCTGGCTGCAGTCCCTGGGGTGCAGGCTGCCAGCTCCCCCTGCACCAGCACGCACATTTGCTAGTCCACATCCTCAACCCGGCAGCCAGTTTCTGAAACAGATTTGCTCCCTGAACTGATCCATCACATGGTTACGTGAACACTAGAGCCAGAGAGGCTGTGGCCAAAGAAAGAGCTACAGAAGCCCCAGTGCAGACCACGTTGAAAAGTAAATTGTTTAATCATTGTTAGGTTATAGTTGTTAGAGAGAGGGATTTTTCCCAAACACTTTAAAACACACATACAACTGTTCTTTCAGCAAGTGGCAGATCAGTCTTGCCGTTGCTGCTCCCAACGTCATTTTGCACATTTTTTGCGGGGTTATTTTTGAGTTTGGGGGGGGTGGGGTGGGGGGGTTTATTTGTTTATTTTAATATATTTTATCTTCTTCCAGGTACTAAGGGTGAATCCCAGTAAGACAGCTTCTTTCATGGTTCCTGTACCTATACAGTTTTCCAGTTAATTTGGACCACTGTAGTTTCAAGGCCAGAAGGTACTTTTCATCTGCATGTTTCAAATCCTAGCAAACAAATGTATCTCACAATGACTGGTGGAAGGTAGGGCAACTATTTCAGTTCACCAACAACCAACCTCAAACTAAAGAAGTTAAAGTTATTATTACAACAAAGACTCGGTAAATAAACATCAGCTCTTCTGCAACTGGTGCCCAATGGAGAGTACGTGTTTCAAAACTCAGACATGAGCATTCCTTCTTATGAGCCCCTCATGTAAACTTATGGATCAATAATTTCATTTACTAAATACTCTGGCTCACAGTTTAGAAACTCATCACACGAAAGCATTTGGCAAACATGGAGCAAAATACCATGACTTAAAGTCTTCAGCACTGGGAAACTAGTAACCAGTTCAAGTCTTTGTATAAAGGATTTTTGGGGCAGAGATATTTATAAAAATAAAAAAAACCAAACCAAACAAACAAAACTCTCATGACTCTGCATTTCACCACCTCCACACAGACTGAAACATCCGAACTAGAGCACAGCAAGGTGACGCTGCTGCTCCAGCAGACATACTGCCTCCAGAAGGGACATCCCCACTCCTCACCTGCTCCAGCAGATCTTCAATGGTGGCCCTGGCACTACCTTGTATGGCAGCAACCAAGTCAACCCGTGAACCAGTCAGAAAGCTCACCCAGCCAAACTCGAGTTTCTGCTGTGGAGGCTGCACGATGCAGCTCACCACGTGGCCAGGCACGTGCAGAGCCAGCACAAGGGACGGGATGGGAACATGTAGAAGCAGGAGGAAAGCAGCTGAAAGGGCTGGGCTGTGTTATCGACTGCAAACTGTTCCTGTGTGCTCAGCATCCTGGAATATTTTTGAAAACTATATGAAACCCTGTGAAAGCAGATTGCTGGATTTAAACCAGTGTATGTACTTTAAAACAGGGAACCTGTTCATTATCTGCTTAGCTACTCACTAGTGCATCGTGAACAGCTCTCCCTGCAAAGATCCATATTGAAATGTCTCATTACTGATTCCCACCTTTAGAACGCGCTCCTGTATCACCTCACTGTATGGAGGGACTGTAGCAGTTAACATATGGTGCAGGATAAAAGCAACTTTAAGAGAAACACATTGGGAAATTAGACCACAGTCAGCATCTAACAAATGATGGAGAGGGACTTACTTAGGTCATTGTCCATCTTGAATGCAATGTCCAGCTGCATGATGAAAAGCATGAACTGGAACCAGGGGCTCATCTCCTTGTTGGGGAGGGGAACGTGCACGGAAAACACGATATCGTTGGCTTCGATCTGCCTGCTCACCGCCTCATCGAAGTCTTTGAGCTTCTCGCAGTGGTTGTGTCCCCAGGGTATCAGCCACTTGGTTTTGTGGTGGTTTTTTCTTACATCAATGCACTTCACTGACGTGTAAGGAACAGCTGTAGTAGGGCTGGGAGCTGCAAATGGAAAAGAACCACGTTTTTAGTATCTTTAGATATCTTATATAGTGGTTTCCCCATCAAAATATGCAGCTCCCCATTCAACTACTTGAAGGCAATTCAAAACAAATGCATCAAATGATTCTCCTTCACAGCTCCTTGATCTTGCAGTTAAGTAATTAAGTTTATTACATCTACAAACATATTACTGACTTTGTAGTTGGATCAAATTAGGATTAGCTGAAGCAGTGGGAATCTGCTGGTTCTGTCTCAGATACCTCAGTTACACCAAAATCACACGGAAAGTTATTGGCATCTTTTTCTGTGCATACACTCTTCTAGTTTGCTCACTCAAGCAAATCCACTTGCAAAGCATGTGGGTATCACAAACCTAGAGAGATGAACTAATCCTGGACCTTGTGGTCCTGCAGAGCGGGGCAAGGCTTACCGCAGTGTTTCAAACCATGCACAGCCACACATTTCCTTGGACAGGAAGGCTTTTCTCACTGCTGAATCATGCAACTATTTTTTAAAAACATTAGGGAAACAAAATGCTCCCAGCACTGATAAACTGGATATTGCTGCATTAATTTTTCTATACTTACTTTCACACCCACCAGTGACCTGGTCTGCAGTATGCCAGGTGAAGAACATGGTACAGCCCTCCCTGTGCCATGACCGTCTCATCTTCCACAGGGACGATGAGCCTCACGGCAGCATGGCACTAGCGCTGCTTCCACTTCATACTCCCTCTTTATGTGGGGGTACATCCTCATCCCAACATAGCTCAAATTAGCAAGGTAAGCAAAACATCTTTGGAAAACCAAACTAAATGCAAACAAGTTTCTATCCTGTGAGATTATCACCCACAGGCACCATCGCCAGTGGACCATTCTCATGGATTTTTGCCATCGCTGCTGGAGGAAGCAGTGCTGTTTTGAAAGACTACCAGTACTTCTGCTGCTTCTCTAATCACACTGCTAGTGGAGCTAGTCCTACCTCCATCACACAGCTGCTGAGGGAGCGTGCTCAAACAAGGGATGCAAGTTAGCCTGAATCCTTGTAAAGGGAGAGAGCAGCACCACTTGGCATCTAACCCAGCCCAGGGCCATCACCCACACCTGCCGTCTGCAAACTTGCTGTGGAGCCATCTCAGCCTTGCCAAAACTCCCTAAGTGGAAAAACAGCAGGTAAGCTGGCAACCTCCATGATGCTCCAAAGATCCTTGCTCACCCACTGCTGCTAACTGTAAAGAAACATTTTACATGAAGGTATTTCTTCCTTTTGCTGCAAGTCAGGTGTGAACTAGTAACTATTACAACCAAAGATTTGTCTTTTTCTTCACCTAGCCACAGTTTCTTTGAGATATTGGGAGAAAAGAAACTGAATAGAGATCTTGGCTCTGAAACGCTCCCCAAACTCTGCAGTGCCCCCATCACCACAGCAAGCAATGAGGCTTTGTGCATAGGCACAAGATACCCGTTTTCATTGTATCAGGATAATATATAACATCCCAGATGAGATAATTAAAACTATGGAGCATTATACTGCTCGGGCTTTACATCGATGAGGAAACAGTCAGAAACTCTGAAGTACAAATAGGGATGAAAGCAGAAAAGAAATGCATTCCACCTTCAGCCAGAATTTCAGCATAAACCACCTTCAAATCTGAGAGAAAGAAAAGGCTTTTAAAAACTCAAATATATTTCCAACATAGTTCTTCCATGCAAAGACTTCTTATGACGGCGGTTCTGCCCTGTTTCCAATATCATTTGGGAAATAAATATTTTAATGCTATTTTAATGCATCACGGAACTGGCAAACCAAGGAGGCGAGCAGAGCTGGAGATGCTCCAGTTCCTCATCTCCCCAGTATGATCAGAAGGGCTGCCACGGGTCAGAAAGTCCAGCGACCAGAAGGTCGATAATTCCGCTGTCCCTTATGGATCTATTCTCTTTTTGTCATAGAGAGAAGTATTTTTTTGCACAACAGCCAGCTCAACGCATTTTAACGCCCAATATGTTTCACTGCGATTAAACCAGAACTGTCTTATTTTCTGAAGTATTACCAGAAAGGTTTCATTGGACATGCTGTAATGAATTCCTCCTGGCTTCACGGTTTTGGGAAGCAGATGGAGCAGGTTAACTCTTTCTTTTTAAGCTGCTAAAGAGTTTTACTTGATTTCTGTTTTCACTAGCATTTGAAGAAATTAAAGTTATGTAATACAAGTTTCTTGTGAAACGACATTTATGAAAAACCCCAAACTATCCAGCCCTTTTTAAAATGAAAACAAGGCTTGAAATTCAAAAATTTAAGTGCAAATTTGACCTAACAATGTAAAAATGCTCTAATGCAAGTGATAGGCATTAAACGTTCCTATACTAGGAGTTAAAACAAAAGTAGCATATTGAATAACAGATATCCAGGCATATAGAATAGCAGATGACTTAATGTCAAAGTCTCCAGAGAAAAGATGCCGAGGTGGTCTTATAAAATTGGGGATAAGTTGGCCAGCCCGCGGGTTCCTGCAGAAGGCTATTTTCACATTGTCACCATCCTCATTCTGACAGATGGTCCAGGACTTCCCAAACAGACCACAGCCCGCTAACAAACTCCAGCAGCAAGCAATAAAACCCTACCTGCAAACGGCAAGTATTTCAATGAGAAAAAACAAACCCAAACTGAGCAACACCCACGCAGCCACCCCCAGCCCCGTCTGGGGCAGAGCCAGCTCAGGGTTCCCGAGCGGCGCGAGGTTTGGGCAGGCTCAGTACGCTGACATCCGCACGCGCTACACCCAGATGATTCAGACCTGGCTCCCTTGTCATTTGGACACAGCATCACAACAGCAGCTCTATTGCTTTTTGGGATCCAAGCCAGGAACCCTGCATAGCATCTTCACTAACGTGCCACCTCGTTAGAAAGATGACATCCACACTCCTTCCTGCAGGCAGGGGGGAGATGACTCAACGTGCGAGTCAGGAGGAAGTTATTAAAAAGCAGTTGTTTATAAGCTGCATTTTTTTTTTTTTCAATTTTTTAACAGCAATAAGTTGCTTCCAGCTGAAAAGTAGCAGTGATGCTGGCATAAAGGGTGGGCTGAAAGGAAAGGGATTTGCTTAAGCAGGAATACTTCCAGATTCATACCTGCTCTCGCTATCAACCCACAGCCTAAGTGCATCACAGATATGTAGCACTGCTGCATCTCAAACCCTCGCTGCATCCAGCAGTCCTCCAGGAACCACAGAAAGCTCATACATTACAGCAGCCCCCCAAAAGAACAAATCATTGATACGCCAGAAAGAAACAGCAAAACAGAATAAAATAAAGCATTCAACAAACGAACAAGAAATCTAACTGCAAGTCCAGGATTACAGAATGCTTTAATGACATGCTGTAAGTGCATAAAATGGTGCAACGTTCCTTTATCATGCATGCCTCAATGCAGAACCTAGAAACCATGGCTAAAACTGCAGCTGTAAGTGAATATCAGGAGTATTGTTCTGAAATAAGCCAGACATTCAGGCCAGGCTCTCAGAGCTTTTTAACTTTGGCAGATCCTTGTGTGATTTAAAAGTAGGCATTTCTGAATTAAGTGACATTGTTACTTCTACAGAGAAGATGAATGTTTCTTGCTTTGATGCAACTCATTATAGCCATAAATACATGTTTTCATCACTGACTGATTATGATTTTAAATACTTGGCATGCTAACTCAAGTATCCCCTCTGCCAAAGTTACAGCTTTGAGGAGCAGAGACAACTACTATGTATATTCCTTGTTGGGAACTGCACACCAAACAAACGTCGGCACTTGGCTTGCATTACTTGTTTGGCTCTGGTCCCATTAAATTCAAGTGAATGTTGAACCAAGTGGAAAAAAATGCTTTGTGAAACTGCAGCCAAGTCAACTAACAGTATTACAAAGTGCTATGCAAAACAAAGCTAGCATCGAGGGATTTCAGTTAAAACGTGGTGCCAAGCAGGCTGCTTTCAGTCATTCTGCCTGTGGGCTGGTAGATGGTTCAGCTTTATACATTAAATGATATATGTCAGCCTGTAAATAATTAAACAGCCGTTTGTGCATAATACAGTGGATAAGCCTCAGCCCCATGTTCCAGTCTGCTCGCTGTGATGAGGAGCGCTGCAGTAATGCAGGTACCATTTGGAGGGGTTAGCAGGGTAACCGAGGAGCAGGGCTTTTATCAGGAGGGTTTTGCAGAAGCTGGTCGGGAATGCGGCTCTCCAGGAGCCAACTCAAACAGGAGCCAGCCCTGCGAGCTTGGGTTGGGGCTGCCTGGGGAGCCCCCGTGAAGGAGCCCTGGCTCCAGGGGCCATGACCAGGCACTGGGCAGAGACCCCTTGCTCCAAGGGGTTCAACCTCAGCAGTGCTGGATGCCAACAGCTGCAGGCACGAGGCCAGCGGAGCTGCTAACACTGTTGTTGGATACTTCCAACCCCCCTACTTGAGAGAAAAAACTTCCCACAGACAGGTTTAGAGACAGGATGATTCACAGCAAACGCTTTCAGAGCAACAGCCACAATCTCCAAGGAGCCAATGTGCCTGTGCCCGTGGGAAGCGGGCAGGAGGTGAATGTCACCACCGGAGCCCTCCTTAGCTCTGATGGGACAAACCTTCATTAAATCTTCCTTAAAAACCTAGGCAAGCACAGACATGAAAATAAAGCCAACGGAGTCTGAGCAACCTCTCTTTTGCAGTTCACTGGTTTTCCTACCAGTATGGGGAGTGAATACAGTTTACCCTCTTTGAAGCCTGTTTGCATATGCTATAAACACACTTGCCTTAAAGGTGTGTGGCGACTGGCTGACACAGCCTGCCCATATGCTGCTGGGGAACAGGGAAGCCGCCCGCTTCATCTCCTCCAGAAGAGGCTTTGGAGGCACCTGGCTCACTGCAAAAGCCCCAAGGTTATGCCAAATTACATGGGTCACAGCAGACCCCGCTGTTCCCTGCCATGGAAGCACAGCTTCTTGCAACAGCTTTAGCCAGCGAGCCCTCTGGAAAGCCAGGTGCCTTCAGCAGCATGGTCACCGCTTCCCGGGGAGGACTTCTGATGAACTTCCGAAGCCATTTCAGCTATGCCTTACAGGTTGAAGCAACTCTTGCATGTAATTTCTGTCAAGACTTTCAGTGAGACTTTTCTCACTTTTCATATTGAAAGTAGCATACAGCCAATGGTACGTTGGCTCAAGCATATGGATTTTCTCAAGCTATGTCCACAAGAAACAGCAACAGTTAAAAGGAGGAGAGACATTTAGTGCGGGGGGAGTGTGGGGGTGGGGTGGAACGGACAGAAGTTGAATTGTTTTCAGTTTTGAATGATGCAAAACTACTCAGTCTCATGTTGAATTGGTAGCGGTGTTTCACGCAAGACTAAGATGATAGTGTTATAGAATAACTCCAAATAAGAGGAGTTGAAGGATACATCTCAGCATACCTTAAATCTACTGGTCAGAGAGGTTGAAGATCTTATGACCTGATTCAGCAAAAGATGTCATGATTTGGTTTCTCAGCACTGGTGACCATCCTCATTGCCAAGATAGAGGATTTCTCTCCTATATCTCAACTGCAATCAAAATTCTTTCACTTCACATAGACTAAACAGAGTACGAGTGGAGGCAAACAGCTGAAGTGATTCATCACACAGCCGAGACATGCCAAGACACCCCGAGCCATCCAGTGCTGCTTCTGCCCCCCTATATTCTCCATAGCAAAACCCTACAGTATTTGCTGAAGAAACTGAGCATTCTGCCCCAAATACCCAGAAAACTGGTAAATAGCAGGGTACTCTGAAGGGACCTGGGGGATGCTCCCCAGTCTGGCTTCGGGAAATCCTCAGAACGGAAAGTTTTAATTCCATTCAAGATGAGTGCAACACTGTGGCCAGCTAAATGAAACAAATGGAGTATTTTGGGGGGCAGTATCCCACCAGGTCTTCAAGGTGGTTACTGCTCCTGGGATGCTGATGTGCTGCTCTTGCTGTCTCCTCATCCCCATTTTTATCACTTCACATACAGACCAAATATTAAGTTACTATATAGCAGTCAAAGTTGAGTTTACATATGGTAGAGATTACTGTCAGCTGGATCATGTGCACATGCCAGTCCCCATGAGTATATATTCCACTTCTTTGGATTTTTAATTGCCACTTTCTTCACTCTCTCCTCCAAATGCCCTGAATCTTTGCCCTATATCAAATAGCCATGTTTCATTCCCCAAAACGGTTTTTAATGCTGTTTCTATGACCCAGGAGATCAGACTGACAAAGTCTTACCATTCTGCAAAATCCTACACTGGATCGAGACAGGCGTTGGGAAATCCTGCTCTCACCTGCAAGGGTGAAGCTTCCCAACGCCAAGCAGCTACGGCATTTACAATCTGCATATTTGGTGACTGCATGAGGGTGTCTGCCATGGAGCACGTCATATGGATGTGACAACACAACCGTCAACACAGTTCACTTTTCGTCTCTGAAAAGTCACAGCTGGTTTTCCCTAGAGCTCCCAGTTCTCCTGCGTGCTGTTTCCCAGGTCTTGCTCCTCCCTCACCCCCACAGATATTTCTGCTCTTCTCCACCCAACTCACTCCCTCCCACTGTTGGGTGCATTTACAGCTGTTGCTCTGCTGCCCCTACAGAAAACTTAGGGGCCCAAAGCTTAGCTGAGGTAGAATACAAAGACAGCAAAAACCAGTAGAGTAAGGAAGCTTTTTGGTGGCAGTGAACCTTTAATGAATCTCCAAACATGGGAAAAAATGACATTTCACTGTCAAATTTCTACGAGAAAAAACAAAGTTAAAGACCTAATGGTTTTAAGAAATAAGAAAATAAAGCCTACTTTCTCTGAATGGCTATCAATCTTTAATAAACACCCTTTCACATCTTTGTGCCACAAGCAAAACTTGTTCCTACCTATCTCTTGGGCTTACCTCTTCTGCAAAGCATGGTAATGATGGTATGTGGGGATGGGTGAGGGCAAATGGAACAGAGAGACTCATTTAGACAAACTCCAGCACCACTCGTAGCCCACTGGACTTACCCTGAAAGATGTTAGCAGATAGCACTAAGGAGCTGTAGAATTAATTTTTTTTTAATTCTCAAAGCCCTAGTTCAAACCTTGATGGGCGTTAGGCTGGTAACGCTTTAACATCTTTCTAGTACAGCAATAAGTAGCTTTCCTTTAGTTTCAGCTATACTGTCCTTGAAGCAATGTGTCTCCATTAACATGTAAGCATTCATTGCCCTTTTCTTTTCTGAGAAAAGGAGAAAATAAGATCCTGCCTGTAAAGGGGCTTACCTCAGGAACCATTCCTCAGAGGGGAAAAAAAAAAAACCAAACAACCCCACCCAGCTGTGTATTTAGACTTAACTCTTTAGGTTGGGGAAAAAAAAAAAGATTCACTATGAGATAAGTGAGCTCAATTTTTCAATATTTTCATTTTACAATATTACATATGCCTAGATTTGCATAAGAGCCACTACCACTCTGCTTATGAATTTCAATAAGTAGACCTTTTAAAAGCTCCTGTGATAAACCCTCAAATAATTCCTTCCTTCTTCCCTCCTCCATACTCTTGCAAACAAGGCATTCAGCCCAGTTACAAGAATAACATCCCCTCTCTTCTCCCACGTGAATACTTACCTCTATGATATATATTTTGTACCTTCTCATCTAGAACACCTACAGCATTTCAAATTAACTACTGACCCTTGCTCTCACACTATAAACAAGCCCTTTAGAAAATCTCAATTGCATTGTGTCTACATTGATTAAAGCTTGAATCCTACTGACCTCATGTGGTGTTAACTTCTCCCATGCACCAGGAGCATTCTGCTTTTCTACTCAATTACCCCCCTCGGTGCAGAGCCATCACTACCCAATGAGCACACACAATGGACTTCTGCTTCATTACACTAACCAACAGCAGGATAGGAATAAACAAGCTAATTTATCATCGGACAGACTGAGCTTTTCCAACTAGAACAGTGGGAATCTGAATAACGTTATATATACTTATTATTTATAAATACATATTTATTGCAGCATGAAAGTTTTCTTTTCTACTGCCCTCTTTCCTGACCTTGATACTACCAGTTTAATACATTAATGAGAGTGATCACTAATGCAGTTTTTAAATTACTATTTTTTATTACTAGTTACTGTTTCACAAGCTACGTGAAAGCCTTTTTCTGAACACTGCAGCTGCTTTCATATACAGAATTGCTGTACATTTAAATAATCTAATTCAGCTTTTAAAAAACAAACAAACAACCCACTACCTACTAGAAGCCCACTCCCCTTGGGAAAGGTATTTCTTTCTTATCATTTGATGTCAAGCTTTATCAAGACCATAGTCCTTTAAAGCCCCAGGGCATGATTTCCATCCTTATTTACAGTGGGAGTTGCCAGACACAGTATTGTAGCTGAACACCCTTATTTCTGTCATCTCCAATAGATTTTTTTCATACTACAGGATTCTCTGTCTTTTTTGTTTCAGACCATGGAAATGAACCTGTCAAACCACCAAAGCCTAGTTCAGGAGATTCCTGATCCATGTTTGTGTTCTGCATCCAGGTCTCCTGCTTTGGATGTGAAGAACAAGCCAGGACTGGGCTGTGCATGTACCTCCTCTAGTGACAGTGTTGGCTTGGGCAGCACTGGCTTTCCCAACTCATTTGGAAGGTGATGGGAGTCCTGACCCAGTTCACAGTATGGCTGGATAGAAGATGATATTTGGTGGCGCAGATGGCAGCCCAGAACTCTGCCAAACTCAAACCTACTGTCTTATAATAATAGTCTGGGGTGGAACAGGAGCTGCCAGGATTTGGAGGTCCCTAACCAAGCACTACAGCCAGCAGAACAGTCTTACTGTGGTTTTGAGGAATTTCTATGCTTTCTTAGCTTCCTATAACTATGCAGTAGCTAGAGATACGTGTGTGTATTCATGTTGGAGGGGTGGCTGGTTTTTTTGCTCAAAGTTTGTTCTTCAATGCTACTTTTGCTGTTTTGGGCCATGCTAGCAGAAAAGTTGTCCGTGCAGCACAGCCTCTTTAGAGCAGCACAAACTGGAGGTTTTCTTCAGTAAGTCAGTTCTCAAAGAGCCACAGAAGCAGCTGTGCCAAGAGCCCTTTAAACCTGAAAGTGCAGTCAGGATCCCTGCTGCAGGAACAGGAGTCCAAGCATCCTGTGAGGCTGCTGCCACCAAACACCAACCAAGGGGCTTCTGGGGAACAAACTTGCTGTCACAGATAAGGGATTATTCCCTCAGCCCCAGGCAAGTCACAGAGCAAGAAAACCCTACGAGGCAGTAGAGTACAAGTATATTTGCTGGAGAGCTGAATGGATGACCTCCACGATTCACATGCATATGCAACAGCAGCAACAAACGCAAACGACACAAGCACTAGCAGTATGAGTTCCATAAATGCAGAAATACATATATTCAAAAATACTTTATTTAAAAGAAGGGAGGGGGGAAGGTAGAAGTGATTTACTAATTGCCACAAATAGTTTGATCTTCTTCCAAGTCATCCTTTGTCAATTTTCGACTCAGATAAAATGCAATTTCCTGCTACGCCTAGCCAAGATATTAAATCCCTGCAAACAGAGGTCTAAAATAGCAGTATGACCCGACGTTATCCAGCAGCTTTTCTCCTGAGCGACAGCCTGAAACTATCCAAGTCGACCACTACAGATAACAAGATACCTTGAAACAGCCAATACTCAGATATGTAAAGAATTTCATCTGCATTTGAATGGCAGGGATCAGATCCTCAGGCACTTCCCCAGGCTGGGGCCAGCAGCAGGCAGCCCTGGAGCAGATGGACACCTTGCGCCCTTCAAAGGCTTTCCGAGGCTATCAGAGACTTATAACTTGACTTCAAAGACCATAAATGTTATTTACTAACGAAAAGACTTCCTGTTTAATTGTTATCTCTTGCAAAGCACAGAGAGGCAGCATGACCACCACCACTTGGTGAGTGTTCGGGTCATGTTTAAAACCAAGCCTGTTTAGTTAGTATCAACACAAAAGAAAAGAGGAGCAGCAAGAGGAGCGTCCTCTTTACCTAAACTACAAGGCACAGAGTTTCCCCGACGCACCTCTCCCAAGCTAACTGTAGTTCGGAAGTGATGCAACTGTGAGCAGAGCAAAAAAACCGAGTGCCTCGGAGGATTTACAGCCTCGCTGCCTACTCCTCAGCCCCCCAGCATGGAGGTTTCTGCCTGGGAACTAGCCATTTCTGGCACATTTGCCCATTCAGCTACAGTTACAGCTCTTAAAAAGAAGAATTGAGCAGACCTAAACTAAATAGACATGACCTTTCATGTCTGCTTTTTCATCAGCTCCCAGTGCTTCTGCCAAAGCTGCAGCACTAAAGGAATGTGTCTATACAGAGGAGTTTATTGGCATTCATGTCCATGGTACAGCACCGACCTATTCAGCACAGCTTGCCCATCTTCTGGAGAGGCCAGCGATGAAAGAAAGTCAGGCACATAAAAATGGTCTTTGTCCTGGAGCCCACAGACACTCTTCCCTAGCAGGCTGCATCCACATACCTTAGAAATCAGAGCGTCTCTCCTGTCAAAAGATCAGTTCAGCCCTAAGAAGGTAATGAAATCCCAGGAAAGAAAATTAAATCCTGGAAACTCTCTGCTCAGGAGCCAAATCAGACATTTAGATAATGAACTGGAATTGTTGATAGCTGCTCAGCCATTTATACACATGACTCATTATCTCTCTGGGCGAGACACACAAGTGAGTTTTATTTGCTCCAGTCAAAACAATTCTGTTTTTTCAACCTTAAGCCGAGGCAAGGGAGCAGTGAACCTGCACCTTCTTAAATGCATCCTCCTCATCCCAGAAGACTTGTGTGCTAAATAAATACCTCCACTTTTCCAATCAGTTAAATTTGTAAAGTGTACAGTTGGGCACCAGACTTTCAGTACTTAACTGTGCATATGCCTGCTCCTGGACTTTGTCTTCACTACAGAGAGGTTCTCCTGCATTCAGTCGGCTCATTTGAACTGAAACCAAGATAATCGGTGACTTGGGACAAGGTGTCCTTGTAGTCCTAGAAGTAACTCACATAAGTTATTGAAAAGTTGTCTTTTCAACAACTTGTCTAAAGGAACAAAAAAAAAAAAAATCACAGTTTTGAAGCAGGGATATCTCTCCACAGAGCTCTGTCATCCAATTTCCTCCTGTGCCCTCCATTTCAGCCTGCCCATCTGCCCGGCAGCTTTGCTCCTTGCTACAGCCTCCCGTGGTACTAGAAAACCAGGGGCAAGGCACACATCACTTCACTTGACTAAAGCAATGGAGAGAGAAAGCCAAAGGGAAGGTGGGGTAATTTCTTGACCCCAGACCAGACCATTCAGGGGAGCACAAGCTAACTTAGCAACAAGCCAGCAAGCATGCCACAGTCAGAGGCTGAAGGTTTGTATGTCTGCCCAGCTTTTGTGGTGATCAGGCAGCAGTACAAAGCCCACCAAGATGCATGAAACCCTGCCTTAGGTACCAGCGGCACCCAGGAGGCTCAGCGTTCTCCAGTACTCCATGGGAGCTGCAGAGCTACGGAGCATTATGAAAAGTGCCCCACATTTTGGGACTTGATTAACACAAAATTTCCTGCTATCTCCATGAGCTCTGGACAGATTTGAGCAGTAAAGTCTGTTTTCTTTCTTTCCTTTTTTTTCTTTTTAAAATAACTGTATATATAAAAGAATTCCAGGATGCAAAGGAAGTTAGAAAGAAGGATACCATCAACAGCTTCCTACAAGGTATACAGAGGAAGATAATTTATAATCAAGAGCTTTGGTTTAAAGAAAAACAAGAGGCATTAAACCCACACTAGAGTCAAGACAGATTTCCATACACACAAAATTTCTACCAGCTGGCCAGCAGTCAGAAGGAGAGGACATATGTGTCCTAGCTCACCTTTGGCCCTAGAACAGCAGTTGTGTGACCTCCGTTGGAATGCCCTGGTCAAAATTCCCAGTAACAAGCACAGCCAGACGGATGCTGCAGCTGGTCCAGCTGTGGGAAGGTTTGTCCTCATGCCGAGTCCAAGGCCGTCGCCAGCTAACCTGGCTCCACGTGCTGGTTAGCACAACTCAGAGCCTGTGCAAGCCTGGCGGCACCCCTGGAGACAGCTGTAATACCAGATACCTGGCTAAACCCACACCGTATATTGAAAAGGCAGAGCATACATATGCATAGCGTGCGAGGGCTCCTGGGAATGCCGGCATGACTGTAAACTAGCATTAGCCTAATTTCTCACAAACATTAATGCTGCCTTGAATGATAACAGAAAACACTCATGTTTGATCCCATTCTCCTATAATATATGTATGCTATCAGTCATAGTGGGTTAGTGAAGATGAAGTTTTATTATGACTAATTTTATGGATCATGTTTTATCTAGTACTGATAGATCCTAACTGAACACATAACACACACAATCCAGAAGCGTAACCTTTAAACAACATGTTTACCATGGAACGAAGCAGACACCAGAAATTCTGCAGGGTTTGAAAACAGGATGGTTTGAAGCAGTGACAGTCCCAGTTGTCTGGAGCCAACAGTTTATTACCGTAGCATGACAACAAAGAAACAGCTCAATAAAACTCTCTTTTGAGGTGTTTTCTCACTCCCTAGCTTTGCAAAGCTCCCTTAGACTGCCAGAGGAGCTTCACCCCGGTAAGGGAATAACTCCCATATGTTTATATCTCATGCTTTGCCAACATACAGTTCTAAGCAAAATCCATGTAAGAGCTGATAAGACTCCTGCTTCTAAATAAAAGAGCTGTTGGAAATGTGCAAGCCGTATTAAAACGCAGACATTATGCAGCTGACTGTTCAAAAACTAGCTAGAGAACCACCACTGGCAGAAACCCCCAATTTCAGAAAAATGAAGCTTTTTCATCGTTGTCGTATCAGGTACCAACGCGTTACATTTGTGTATTTTGGACTTGCACAAGTAATCTGTTAAAATAGAGCACTTAGTCATTGTTTTGAAATATGACCTAACTGACTGCTAAAGGAAAAGCTGGTTTAGCTTTGTAGCCGTGTTCCAGTTGTGTACATATTTTGGTTTGTCTAGACCTGAATAAACTAAAATAACTAGATTCTTGGTGTCTGTTTGGTGCACTGGATCAAACCAGACCAGGAACGCTATTTCAGTGACACCTCAGCTCCCATCCCACCTTGTGTCACACCTCTCTGAAGAGCAGCAGTCCCATGTCATTGCTGCCAGAGCTATCGGCATTTCGAGTACTCATAGCACCGCTTCGCTCCCCACCCGCCATCTCCAGGCATGCTGCCAAAGAACACCGGCCACTGACCCATTTCTCACCAGATGCCTCTTAGAAAATGCCACATGCTAGGGACTAACTAAAGGGACAAGGACCCCGAGCTGCGGGCCCCGGCTGTGGTCCAAGCAATTGGTCACAAGCCACTGGCTCAGAGCTTCCAGGGACATGGAGACCCCAATGGCAAGGGCATGCTCCCAGGCTAATTCCTGGGAAGAGTTTCACACAGACCCCTGGGCTGCGATGCCCTGCTTTTGTGTCACTGTGCCAGATGTTGGGGACTGCACCTAGTTTACATGTAAGAACTTACAGTTGTTTAACAGGCACAGGACTTAGGCTTCCAGCTCCTAGGAGGGCTGGCTGGGACCTGTTGGAGCCCATCAGCACAGCTGCCCCACAGCCACTAGAGTGAAGAGGGGGATGAGCCTCTTAACTCCTTGAATGCATCAGAAGTGGTAAATACTGCAGAGGAAAAACCAGTTTCAGTGATTGACTAGTGCAGTTTTATCTGCTAGAAGATCAGAATTGGGGTTTTCCAGCAATTGAAGAAAGTTTGCCCACAATAACCCCCTAGGACTTGTCCGCAGATAGAAGATGCACTACTCCAGCAGTATGAAGTTACTCTGAGTTTGTGCAAGATATTGAGACTCAGCCCCGAATTGCTGTCTCCGTTGGCTGCTCAGCCGCAGCGGGTCCTGCCCAGCAGACCTGCCCACGTGGCTTCCCAGCCCCAGCATCAGCATCAGCTTGTGCCCCCCACCCAGGACGGGGCCCCCCACTGTGGGTGCCTGGCGGCAGCAGCCACTAGGGCAGAAATAAGCAAGATGGAAGACTGAACTAATAGCATCGAAGTTCTTTCATCTCCCAATCCCTACAAACCTGAACAGAAACATTTCTGTTTATTCCCTATAAAGCTAAACATAAACTTATCCGTTTATCACACTTGTCCCCAGATGACGACAGAAGCGGGGCTTTCTGATCAGCACCTTCCTTTTGTACAAGCAACTTATTTTTTTAAGCTTAGAAGCAAGAAGCTACTAGAAAAGCACTTTTAAGATGAACACTGAGTCTGGCTTCTCTGCACAACACAGGCCAAGACATTTTATGAAATGAATCAGCGTCGGGTTCAGTAACCTGCTCTTGAACCAGCTCTTAAAAAAAAAAAGAAAAAAAGGAAGGGAAGGGAAAAAAAGCCAATCCCGATAATCTTCAGTGTTGGTTCAGGCCCACAAGACTAGGAAAACTGGGTTTTAATCAAATGTTTGCCACTGACTCCTTTGTGATTAAGCAAAGATGAGGAATTGAAGCAAGAGAATGAGGCAAACTAAAGTTTTTCAAAATTATGTTTAGTAGAATTCCATGGCTCTTATGAACAGATAATTAGAGAGGCTACAAATGCAAAGCACTAATGTGCATCAGGAACACTGAATCTGCTTTCTGAGGAATGGCTGTAGGTATTTCTTCAATCTCTCTCAAATAAAGACCACCGCGAGAACAGTCCAACTTCATTCTCCCAAATAAAAAGCGCAACAAATTTTCCCGATGCCCTTTCGGAGCAACGTGACTTCAGTTACCCACAGTGGTTACTGAAAAACCCAGCAGCCCCGAATATGAGCCTGCACCAGAGGACGGGGAATAAATTCTTGGTCGAGCCAGCCCTCGCCCCGAGGGAGACAGGGAGAGCAGGCAGGGTTTGGGTCGGGAATTCCTCTGCAGGGCAGCACAACCCTTCCCGAACATCTCAACGCTGGAAATCGCCAAAGTAGCCAGATATATACGACGATCATTACCGGGAGCCGGTGCATAACTCAGCTGCTTTCTAGTAAAAAAAAAAAAAAAAAATCCAGGGACTGCCCCAAAACCCTGCTCTCCTCCATCTTTCTCCTTCCATCCCCCAGCTCCTTCCCCAGGCAAAAATCAAAATCCCCGGAGGCAGAGGGATGGCAAACCCCGACTGCAAGTTTGTTGCCAAAGGTTACATCCTATGCCGGCACTTCCCCAAGGATTTTGTAACGCTCCCTGCGAGCTAATAAAGAAAAAAACGCAATCTGGGCTTAAAAGTTTTAGGCGAGGAGGTTTGCGTGCGAAAAGTCGGGCTGACCCGCCGGCATGGGGAAGCTGCTCGGGGAAGGCTGAATGCCACCCGGAAAGCTTCAAACGCGGGTGGCGGGACGTGCCCGTCCCCCGTGGCTGGGCGGGGGGGCGGGCTCNCCGCCCCCGGGGGCGGGGCGGGGGGGCGGGCCCGGAGCGCGGCGGGGGGGGGGCGGTTTACCCCCCCCCAGGAGCCCCCCGGGTTTTCCGTGAGCAGAAACAAGCCCAAGCCGACCCCGCACGGTTTCAGGCGCCTCCTGGAAGCGGATCGGGGCGGGGGGGGGCCCCCCCCCCCC